>CP139505.1:289029516-289082914 GCA_021014915.2 Artemisia tridentata subsp. tridentata | reverse complement strand
TTGCTGGACGTGTTAACACAGCATTGTATCCCAGTGTTAGTCGCCATTAAAATTGTTTTAATTTCTGAGAAATCTAGACCTGGTGACCAAACATAAGGTTTCCGCCAACACTTCCACCACCCATAAACAGCCCATATATAATACGATTAATATTCCATAAAACAATATAATATTTGCAAAAATAAAATAGGCGACCTTATAGATTTGATAGATACGTGTGATCAAGCACTTTGAAGATTTGTTCAGGCTCCCATTTCACTTTTCTTCTTCTGAAACATTAGCATCAGTAGCAAGATGTATCAGTAAGCAGCAGCAAGCTTGTTGCATGATGCGTGGTTTTGCGACCTTACAACAGGTTTTACCTCTCGAGGGATCTCAAGAGGCTTGCAATCCCCACCAGGCAGTGTACCTGACCGATGTAGTATAGTGAAGTGGCAAGTACCGGGGGATTGATCGTTCTCTAGGGGAATAGTGTCGTTAGGATTGAAAAACTACTCTAATAGGTCTAAGGGTGAGGGAAGATTCTTTTTGTATTTTTATATGTTTATGAAAGCAAGTAAAATCTCGGGTTTGAAGGAGTGGGCGGAATTAGTTGCTAGTCAACTAACCCAAATAGCTACAAATGCAAATAAAATAAAATAACTGAAAATGAAAAGGTTGTGAAACTTATATGGGGAGAAATGTGTTTACTTAGACTTCCTTACTCCCTAACTATCTTTTACCGGTTGATTAGTGTGTATTAATTGCGTGGATGACGGGTGTATTCCTTAATACCAATCGTGGGGTGGCGTACGTACTTCCCCAACTCTACAAGCTCCTACTTCACTCCTATGTCGAGCCGGCTAAGAAGCTCCTAACATGGGATCACTAGAATTCGCTCATGCATTAAATACAACCAAATAACCTTAGTACGCATTGGTTCATGTTTCTTAAGACGTTCAAGCAAGTTACCGTATAGGAGGTTAGCCAGTTTTCTTAAGCCTAACATCGATAAACAATCATCCAATACAATTAATAACACACCAACAACTAATAATCAATAGTTAGGTTTCATTAGATCTAAGCAAACACAAGATAAATCTAGCCTAGCATGTTAATTAAAAGATAAGAACAAGATATAATCAAACAACACATAGACATATTGATTGATTAAGTGATTACTTATCTTCAATTAAACATGGGAGATCCAAGGGTATAAAACCCTTAAAAATGGCAGAAAATTCGTCTTAGGGTTTCTCCTCACAAAGTTGCACACTATGAATAAAAATTGCAAAACTATATATAGAGTTTAGTGGCTGACAGCGTCACGTTATAGGAGGTGACGCCGTCACCTCGCCGCGGCTAGGGTTCCCGGATGGTCTTCCTGACGCCGTCCCTCTTTAATCCTCCAAAATCCGCTCTGGCCTATCAAGGGTTGACGCCGTCAGAATAGTGCTTGACGCCGTCTCTCTTTAACTTAAACCGTGATGGCCTTGATCACCTTAATGGGTGACGCCGTCAGACTTTCCATTGTAAAACTTTCTGGCGCGTCACGTGTATTTTTGTCATATCCACCTCTTTTGCCAAGCCATGACGCCGTCAGGAGCAATCCTTGACGCCGTCATGTGTACTTTTTCAGCAGCTTTGGAGACTTTGTCGTTTTCTTCACTTTTATGCTCCAAAAACGTCCAAAATGTTTCCTTTTCCAGATTTCTTCTCCAAAGTACCTAAAATGACAAAAGGAACGATTTAGGGAAATATTTGATCAAATAAATACGATTTAGGGCTTAAATGACCCCCTAAAAGCGGTAAACTTTTCGCTTCATCAAATACCCTTACACTTGAGATTTGCTTGTCCTCAAGCAAATGCGCTTTTATTCTAATCAAAATACAAGTTAGGGGTCATTTAACGCTAATATAAAAGTAATTACAACAAATAGTCGTTCCACTTTAATCATAATAAGCACGGAGATTACAAACTAGCACCTCACAAGTAGTGTTTAGATACTCACATCTCTCAGGTGTCATAGAAGTATATCTCATAAATGAAAACGGATAATATCTCTCACTACCTGTCATAGCAAATAGATTACCATAGGCTTGGGAAAGGATCAAAAACCTTCTCCACTAGGCGTAAGCACCTAAGATAAACTATCAAAGAGGGCTTTTAAACGGGTTATAACGTTAGGTGTAGGGATATGATAAACACGGATTTGTTGGATAAGGGATATTTTACTGGTGGCGAGTTAATGATCTTGATTAATTACATGTACAATATGGCGTTGCTAAGCCAAGACTAGACTCGAATTAAGCTAAAAACAAAATAACAAAAACATAAAATAAACATAAAATGAAACGGGATGGTAGTCCGTATGTTTTTTCTACTTTTCTTTTTCTCATTTTTTTTTTTATTTTTCTTGATTTTTTTTTCGATTTTTTTTTTCATACACTCTTGCCCTACCATCCAAAATAATACATCATAGGGGCGTTGCATTCCCCTTACACTTGAACTTTTACATAACTTTACAAATAACTATTCTAATGACTCGAATTAAGATAATTGAAACACTTGGAGTACTTTTAAAATATTTAGCACATATGGGGGTAATAATGTTGCTCTTCCCCATTACTCCATTACACTAGTACTTTACCCATGAGTCCCAATTGTCCCAAAACAATATGTACAAGGATATGACTCGACTTAGCAACCATGTAATCAATTAGATAATTAACTTGGGGTTTAAACAAATGTTGTCACAATAATGCACTAAAGATGAGTGCACACAAGGTAGGCTAAGGCGATTTGGGTGTACATTTATGTGGGGTGTAATAAATTCTTCCTTTAAGTAAAATGCTTAAAGGTCGAAACGAAAAGGTAGGCTCTGAGAGGTGTACTAGGGGTATCGTGTACTAAAAATGAGTACAACGCAAAGGGTGTAGGAGAATTACTTGACCAATGTAGCCAATGTAATTATAACAAAAACACATGTGTAAAACAATGGGTTAATCCTAATGCCTCTTATCATGTAGTAAATCTAACTACACGAATGTAGTCTCACTTGTGGCCTCGGAATGGTCCTAACGCAAGTTCTAGAATCTAAGTGCTACCGGTACACACATCATAGCATAAATGCTTTTCCTACCAATTCTAGGGGCGAACCTCACATATTTGGGGGTGGAAAATTTTTTAGTGGTACGGTTTTTGTGCTAGTCATATAACTCCTATCCGTGAGACGCTCATTAAGACCAAAGTTTCACTCCTATATGTTGTAAAAAATTTTAAATTTGGCACTAAAATTGCCTTAACAGGTATTTCTCTCAGTTTTATTACACATCTACCATTAAACAAACAAAAATCAAGTGCAATAGCATTCTCTAAAGTATCGTACTTTACCCCCCCTTACACTTAAGATGAACATTGTCCCCAATGTTCAAATAACAAGATGTAAAAGTAAATAAGGTAAAAGAATGAAATCAAATACTCCCCTGATTCGTTTGGTGGATAAAGAGGTAACATGGTTAGATCTTCTTCCAAGGTAATGTAGAAGCTCCAAGACTAAAGCATCGCTAAAAGCTAGATTCCACATACATCTCCTTGTCCAAAATAACCTGTTAAACCTGAGAAAACAAACACGAAAACCTGCATAACATCGGCGGGATAAATCTATATAAGGATATAATGCTTGTGGAATGATTATTTTGCAGATTCCTGGAGTTTATAAGTTAGAGATTTAATAAAAACTTTTTAGGATTCCGGTAGAAAAACAAAACTTTCAAAAATTTCAGAAATTTAAAACCTGACGCCGTCAGGTTGTAATGCCTGACGCCGTCAGAAATGATCTGACAGAATTCTCATGTTAAGTTTCCGGAAAATTTCTGGAAAAGCCTATACCTTACTTCCTGGAATTCCTGCAAAACATCATTATGACTCGATACAAGCATTTGACTCAAACAGTTACTAATATGTATGTTAATTTAATATTTTTATGATCCATGTTCATTTGTTATAATAAACCGATTTGGATTTCCCTTACACTTATCTTTTGCAAAATACCTTTTTATGTAGTTAAAACGAAGTTAAAAACAAGATAAAGCATTTTCACAATTTAGTTTTGAACATGAATCAATAATAATAAAAATTAAACATACATACGGAAGCAAATAAAATCAAACAAACAAATAAATAAAACACACAAAGCAAATAAAGCTTGGGTTGCCTCCCAAGAAGCGCTTTTCTTTATTAACGAGTCTTGTAGCTAGACTCAAAGTCACCGTACATTACGTGACTCCATCATTGGTCACGGTTTCTAGGTTCCCCTTTGATTCTCTATCAGAATCACTTTCATAGTAAAGGTATTTCGGGTCCTCAAGATCAAAAGGATTGTTTTGGTATTTAGAACTAAGCTCCTTAACATGCTTGAAGAATCCACTTGACAGGTCAAAAGTGTCCTTACATCCTCTTCTCACATCATCATCACATAACACGAGTTGGGAACTTAACCCATCGAGCCCTCCATAATCGATCTCCTTGAATTCTCTCATCTTGTAAGGCGTTTGGTATGAGATTTCCCTAATCCTATCGGTGAAAGTCATGATCCCATTGAGCTCGTCCACAACCAAGCTTGTGGCCTTGCAAAAAGGTGCCCCAAAAACAACTTGTGATAACCTGGGATCGATGTACTTTTTGATATTATCGACGATTGCGAAGCTCATCGTGAATGTCATATTTCCTACAAACACCTGTACATCATCATCTATGCCAATGTCATCCTTCCCTTTATGAATCATTCCCCATCTGCAAATGTTGTTATAATGAAACAAGGACATCACATTTTTGGGTAAACATGTGTCAATGTAAACATTATAAAAATGCTTGTGACCAATCATGCAAGGTATTTTGAGATTATTCGGATCACGTTGCTTAATTCGGCCAGGCCTTCTACCGTGTAGCCCCCATGTGTTGCAAATTGCTGATGGTTGATACTCATACACTTCTTCATTGCCATCCCGAAAAATCACTTTCCTGACACCATTGGTAAATAATGCACTACTATCATCCTCATCGAGTATCACACCCGTTGCTTTTATGAATGGTTTGCCTAGAACAAGGCTAGTTAAGGATGGGCTGATGATAGAGTTCATGTTATTAAATACAGTTAGCTCGATATGAAAGAGGAACTTTTCTATCACAATTGGTACCCTTCTTATTACCCCGATGATGTTAAACCCTTCATATTTGACCTGTTTGGTGAAGGCTTCGTTATATAGAGAAAGAGATATTGCATTCATAGAAGAATTGGGGTTTATGTAGGCATCTTTTATAAACTTTTTCCTAGTGGTGCAAGATATCTTAAAGACCCTGGGAGCGCCATCCTCTATTCTCTCTCCAAATCCCATAGGCAACTTTGTTGTGCCCCTCTCAAGTTCCTCCACTAGGGGGCGGTCTAGCAGTCCTGGGAGCCCATGAGACATTTCGGATTTCTCTTCCGAGCCCTCCTCATCACTCACCTCTCTTGTACTCGAGTTCTTTGGTGAGTCTAGATAGTCGCCGGGCGCCTCGGGGTTCTTTTCGGGAACTTCACCCTCCATTTCATTGTCCACGTTCTCGGTTGATTGTTGGTCCAGATTGGGTTTAGGAATAGGTATTGTTGTAATGGTGTTCACGAAGTGGAGTGGTTTTGAAGGGGTATGAGTATCTCTAGTTTCTTTTCCGTTTTGTGATATGTGTTTGAAGAGTTTACTAGGGTGCTTGATTTTTACAAGAGGGGGTGTTTGGTGAGTCACCGTGACAGATTTGATCTCATTGACTCGTGTCAACTCACAAGTTGACCTGCCAGTAATGCGATCATTGATAACCTTTAACAGGTTATCAACCTTGTTGTTCATATCAACTTGCTGTTGTCTGAATTGATTCTCAAGTTTGGAGAGCTGTGTTTCTTGAGAGAGAATGAATTTTTGCAGTGATTCCTCGCGATTTTGTTGTTTATGCGTATGCTGATGAGGATAATGTTCAGACCAGGTAAGTGGGGGAGAGTCATTGAATGATACGCTTCGAGTTTGGTTCCAACTAAAATTTGGCTTACTCTTCCATGCCTCATACCTATCTTCGGAATTCTTGGGTCCATAATTAGTGGTGAGCCACTTATCTCCCGCCTTATCGATTCGCGAGGATGCGAATTCTTTGAAAGCCTGTTTGGGGAGTTCCATGCAATCATGAGTGTCGTGGGGACCATTACATAATTTACACGAAGAAGTGATTTTGTTCACTTGGCTTGAAGGTTTAGGAGCCTCGTAGGATTTTATAAGAAACTTGACTTGGTCTTCAAGTTCTATGATCCTACGGTCGGAAGTGCTTGAATTGTTCGAAGGCAAAGATATTGCCTTGACCATTTTATTCAAATCACGGGGATCACTCCAACTTTCATTGTCATAAAGAGCAAGATCTTCCAGGAGAGCCCATGATTGTTCTGCACTTAGATCACGTAGCTTACCACCAGCTGATTGGTCAATGGTTTGCCTCGTGGAGAGATTGATATGGTCATAGAAGATTTGGACTTGGAGCCAAAGTTCTATGCCATGGTGAGGGACTTTTTGGAGTAAGTCCTTGAATCGAGTCCATGCCTCGTAGAGGGTTTCGCCTTGACGTTGTTGGAACATCAAGATATCATTCCTTAGCTTGGTAGTTCTTCCTGGTGGGAAAAACTGAGCAAGGAAACGAGTGGTGAGATCATCCCAAGAGGTGATGGATCCTGCGGGTAGACGCTCTAGCCATTGACTAGCTTGGTCCCGCAGAGAGAATTGAAAGAGACGCAGTCGGGTCGTCTCTCGAGTGGCAACATCAAGGTCTATGGAATCAACGATTTTGAGAAAGTCCTTGAGATGTTGATTAGGATCTTCGGAACGAAGTCCATGGAATGCGCATCCGCTTTGCACCAACCGGATGGTGTCGGATCGCAAGGGAGTGACATTGGCTCCTTGAGTGAGCTCAATGGTGTTTCGATAGCCATGGTGGCTAGGACGGGAGTAGTCTCCTAAGGTACGGGCTCTAGGAGGTGGGTGTTGTTGTGGTGGTGGGTTGTTGGGATCAAGGATATTACCACCTTCCATGATGTCGGATGGTAATGGTTACGAACAAAGAAACGAAGAAAAAAAGATAGACTAAAGAAAACCTAGAAAAATAAAATAAAAATCTCACTAGAAAGGAATCTAGTGAGTAGACCTAATAAAATAAAAATTCAACCTAAACAATAACTATTCCCCTTTAGCGGCGCCAAAAACTTGATGCGTGGTTTTGCGACCTTACAACAGGTTTTACCTCTCGAGGGATCTCAAGAGGCTTGCAATCCCCACCAGGCAGTGTACCTGACCGATGTAGTATAGTGAAGTGGCAAGTACCGGGGGATTGATCGTTCTCTAGGGGAATAGTGTCGTTAGGATTGAAAAACTACTCTAATAGGTCTAAGGGTGAGGGAAGATTCTTTTTGTATTTTTATATTTTTATGAAAGCAAGTAAAATCTCGGGTTTGAAGGAGTGGGCGGAATTAGTTGCTAGTCAACTAACCCAAATAGCTACAAATGCAAATAAAATAAAATAACTGAAAATGAAAAGGTTGTGAAACTTATATGGGGAGAAATGTGTTTACTTAGACTTCCTTACTCCCTAACTATCTTTTACCGGTTGATTAGTGTGTATTAATTGTGTGGATGACGGGTGTATTCCTTAATACCAATCGTGGGGTGGCGTACGTACTTCCCCAACTCTACAAGCTCCTACTTCACTCCTATGTCGAGCCGGCTAAGAAGCTCCTAACATGGGATCACTAGAATTCGCTCATGCATTAAATACAACCAAATAACCTTAGTACGCATTGGTTCATGTTTCTTAAGACGTTCAAGCAAGTTACCGTATAGGAGGTTAGCCAGTTTTCTTAAGCCTAACATCGATAAACAATCATCCAATACAATTAATAACACACCAACAACTAATAATCAATAGTTAGGTTTCATTAGATCTAAGCAAACACAAGATAAATCTAGCCTAGCATGTTAATTAAAAGACAAGAACAAGATATAATCAAACAACACATAGACATATTGATTGATTAAGTGATTACTTATCTTCAATTAAACATGGGAGATCCAAGGGTATAAAACCCTTAAAAATGGCAGAAAATTCGTCTTAGGGTTTCTCCTCACAAAGTTGCACACTATGAATAAAAATTGCAAAATTATATATAGAGTTTAGTGGTTGACGGCGTCACGTTATAGGAGGTGACGCCGTCACCTCGCCGCGGCTAGGGTTCCCGGATGGTCTTCCTGATGCCGTCCCTCTTTAATCCTCTGAAATCCGCTCTGGCCTATCAAGGGTTGACGCCGTCAGAATAGTGCTTGACGCCGTCTCTCTTTAACTTAAACCGTGATGGCCTTGATCACCTTAAAGGGTGACGCCGTCAGACTTTCCATTGTAAAACTTTCTGGCGCGTCATGTGTATTTTTGTCATATCCACCTCTTTTGCCAAGCCATGACGCCGTCAGGAGCAATCCTTGACGCCGTCATGTGTACTTTTTTAGCAGCTTTGGAGACTTTGTCGTTTTCTTCACTTTTATGCTCCAAAAACGTCCAAAATGCTTCCTTTTCTAGATTTCTTCTCCAAAGTACCTAAAATGACAAAAGGAACGATTTAGGGCAATATTTGATCAAATAAATACGATTTAGGGCTTAAATGACCCCCTAAAAGCGGTACACTTTTCGCTTCATCATTGCATCAGCAGCAACCATTAGCAGCATCAGTAGCAAAAATGCATCAGCTACGGCAACAAAAAAACGTTTATAAAGCTAAACATATACAATATAGTTACGTTCAGGACTGCAATTTTAGGGTGTGTTTTGGCGGGCCTATTTTTTCCGTTGTATTACAGACGGATTCGCGAATGAAAATGCAAATGCAAACACCAGCTTATCAATATATGAGCAGTCAACAATATGAAATTCACAACGTGTACGACAATAAGTAATCCTAAAACATCCCCCAAAAGTCTCAATAAGCAATCTTGAAAAAACCCTATAAGCACTTACACTAATAAGCAATGCTAAACAGCCATATGTTACATGTTCATGTCGAGGCTTGTTATTTCACATATATCACCAAACACTCTTGTGAAGCTTATTTCCACCAAACTAAACTCATTGTAAATATCACGTAATTGACATTGTATCGGCGAGGTGTTATACGAATCTATGTTACTCCAACTATTTATTTCCAATACCATGACAAATAAAGCTTTCAATACCTCCAATAATGCCTGCGGAGATGCTTCCCACTCATGGCCTTTATTTTGTTTTGCTTTCGATTTTGCTACAGCTTTAGCTCGCCTTCGAGCATATTCTAGTGTGTGGTTCCTCCACTGATGCCTGCATCTGGGCTATTTCTGGTTGTACACGAAATAGTTCATTAGTGAACTAAAACATTAACAGCAAAAAAAATAGTCATGTTAACAACCGGGTCAAATAAAATCTAACCTTTTTTATGTGTATCAAAATCTTCAAACCCATGTGCCTACAAACATTCACAAACAAATAAACATCAGTCGATCATTCAAATGCATACTGAAACTGAGACTCAAACTCACCCAACAATGCTTAAAACGATTTTAAAATTACTTTTCAGTGTGCATATTATGGAGTAATATTAATATCAGATTCTCCCACGTTTTATCAAGGACATTAACCTCTTTTCGCTGAGGTTAGAGATAGAAAGTTTCAGATTAAACCAACCCAACCCCTTTAGAAGAAGTTACCTGGTATAGTATCTATAGTGCTTCGAGGCCGAATGTGTAATGTATGACGAAACGCCTTAATGCCATATCACAAAAGGCCTTAATGCCTGCAATAAATGTACATTCCCAAATTATAAGTGCAATTATACCTGAACTGCTTGTACCTTCCTGTGCAGGGGCTGATGCATATTCGTTCGTTGTCGCGCGTGTGTCCCAACCTGCATACCATAGTTGACGCTTAATTAAATAAATTATTTCCATAAAAAGTGAGTGTCAAATCCTATTCACTTTCAACGTTAACATCAAAAAATTGACTGAAAATCGTTTTTTGTTTAATAATATTCGTTAAACAAAATGCGGCAAATAATTGATATAGGAATTTTCCATGAAAACTCATCTTTGTATGTTCGATTTTTTCTATTGAATCATTAGATAAGTATAACTCTTTTTCGTTTATCATCACCATCTTTTTCACTTATACGCATATGGAGAAACATTTTGTAATACGAGGACTCTTCGTACCACATGATGGCAAGTATTGATCGCACATGCTTCAATAGTATTAAGCAAATGTCCTGCTAGTACATGTCAATAAAAACAAAAAATTCTGAGAATTTACAAAATTTTATATACTTATTCAAATGTTATTTAATTCGTCTAAAAAACGAACCTTTAAATGTCCGTTTGAGCATTACGGCCCATCGCACATACTTCAATAGTATTAAGTAAAATGTTCGTTTCTGACCATTGCTCTTATGCATCATCTTCTTTAGGTTTTTCAAAAAGTACATGGTTTCTACCAGCATAAAATAAATTAACTATGCATAATAAGCCTATCAAAAAACGACCTTTTTAATTTATTATAGTACTTACCGCAAATATTACCAAAGTTTTGCTTTACCTGCACAGGAAAGCGGTAATGATTCCAATATCAGAATCCTACATTTAGTGTGCGTCCTTCTTCAACCTTCTTTTCTTCCATGTCACATGAACTAATCAACTGCGTAAAAGAGCAAGTGTATATTCTGTTTATCATGTAAAAGACAAAGTTTGGTCAAGAATTAAAACATGTGTTGATTTCCTCTACATGAGTGCCTACTTGCTGATAAACAATTTGGAGTTTTATTCGCTGGTATTTAAATCAAGACTTAAATGGCTAAAAGAAATACCATCTTTCACTCAGTAATTTGTGGCTCGTATCTCGGTTACTACCATTGGTTGTTTTGGCTAAACCTAATGCAAAATTCTAAAAAATTAGACACAAATCAACTCATGGTTGTGAAAAACAGTGGTAAGTATATATGTTCAGAGTTGCCGACGATATTATGAATAGACCACTTACATCCAAGAATAACAGTGTATCGTTGTGCTATTCGGACACTAAAACTGCCAGACGATATATGTTCTAGGACATAACTTCAACAACTCTACTTCGACAACAAAAACTGTAAACCACTAACTATTCAAAACATTTTTTTTTTCTTTTTCTGTACCAAAAAATATAAGATCATGTGATTACCTTTAGCCTTTAGTGCATAGTCATATGTACTTACTAAAGTATACTCAGTGATTTGGGTCATTGTGAAAATCTTCTCACTGGTCGTCTACCCACATGGTAAAATGTTCTAACGTATTGGATAACTTATAAAAACTAATAAATAAACAGAAGAAAAACCATTTAGAATGTATATCAATAGTGATCTTGTGCAAAATAACCTAAAAAAATCATACCAAGTTACATTTTATCCGAGTATAAGCTTTTGACTTTGTTGCTTCTGCATTTGTGGCACTTTTTCTTATATGGCTCATCCCATTAGTAGTCGCTCTGATTCCGAGGCTGCCACCCGATAAGATAGAAAATAAAAATAAAAATAGAGGCATAGAATATAATTGATGGGAATAATTTATTGGTAACAATTGTTATAGATTCTACTCAGGAGGATTATAGGAGGGCCTTTTGTAGCTTAATTCATTAAAAAAAAACCTTCAGTCATGGGCACTCTACATGACAAACCAAGATAAGCTTTAAAGCAGTGAAGAGCACATCCAAACACCCTAAGCTATTCTATGAATGAAGATTACTATTGTATTTTCTTACAAAATAAGCTAATTCTTTAACTATTTTTTAAACTGGTTACTTCAAAACATCTTATAAGTGCTTATTTTAAACATAAAAAAACTATCACTATCCTCCTTTTCAACCTCAGAAACGCAAACCACATCAGACACATCTACCAACACCTTGCTTAAAGAAAATATACATACCTTTCATCTTGAAGAATTCGCAGGTTCGCCACATACAATCCTAAAAACAAAAATCAAAACCCAATCAACACCCACATAATCAAATTATCTAAGGTACACAAAACCCATAAAATCATACAAAAAACCCCTAAAAATCAAACCTTTAAATCATCAAAAGAACACTCACATAGTGTTATGAAGCCGCAAAAAAATAATGGCCAATTAATTCTTCTAGAACACGTATCCACGCACCTTCACATCACCTGTTAAAAACAAACATCAAATTGATCCCATTTAAAAAAAAAATAATAAAATAAAATAATAATAATAATAATAATAATAATAATAATAATAATAATAATAATAATAATAATAATAATAATAGATAAGCTACCTTTAGTAACATCAAAACGTTGATTAACATAATCCGATTTGAGCTAGGCGATTTTAGGCCAAGTGCAGTAAGGTCGATCGACCCATTCATGACCAAGTAGGGAATCGATTTCCCTTACTGCACAACTTGGTCACCTCACTTGGTCATCAACAACTTGGTCACCAACTCGATCTATATCAAAAGTTATATTTGTCCCTTTTTTTTTAATTACCGTTTGAGTTTGAAACCAAAAAAAAAAAAAATTGAACTTGGTCGCCCTTACTGGGGCACCTAATCGCCCGTAGGTCGCTGGAGAGAGAAAGCTGACGTGGCAGAGAAAAATGGGGGAACTTGGTCGCCTTACTGCAAGCAGCCTTAGAACATGTATAATAATTGAGGCGGTAGGTGAGATCCAAACTTGTGGCTATAACTAATGGGATACTATATCCCTAACATATGGCGTAACAACAACAACAAAAACATTAAAAAAATAATTTCACTATTGCTTTTCCTGTTCACCCCTTCACAGGCAACTCTAGTTGCCAAAAAACCCATATGCTCGGATCGGAGAAACTTGAATGGCCGTCGGGTTTCGGTGCTGGAGTTGCACCTTTCGGATCTCAAAGGAAAACGCTGGTTGTGAGTGAGGATGAACAGGGCGGGTCACCCACTTATTATTCGGGGTATGGATGGACCGGGTGGGAAAAAAAGAGTGGCTAAATTAGCCCAATTATTATTCGGGGTATGGATGGACCGGGTGAGAAAAAAAGACGGGCTAAATTAGCCCAATGAATGTAAATTATATAATGTGAATTGTCGGGTGTTTGGAAGTTTTAAAGGGGTAATGTGATCATGTGCCTACATCAACTTCAAGATGAACTCTGATTATTTTAGCAATGTTACTACAATTTAATTATTGAAAAATATACTAAAACAAAATAAGGTATCGTCTCTAATAGCATACAATTAATTAGTGAATATTGTATAAGATAATAAAGATTGTGCACAGGGCGGAACCTGGTTTTCAATTGAGTGATAAAGTAAAACAAGTAGCATGCAAGAAGAGTTTCAAGTATCTACATGAAAAGTCTCAAGGTCAAAATTTTCATTATTAATGTCTTGTTGTTTGATGAGTTTCAAACCAAGATAGCTGATTTTGGTTTGCCCAATTTGTCTTTTGTAGCTCGATTGCATTCGACTAGAGTGCTACAAACTTTTGGCTACCATGCTTCATAGTATCTTATTACATACTGTAATATACAACAAAACGGAGTTTTATAGGGTTTCACTTTTAATCTTATATGTTTATTAGTATGTGTGAAGGAGGTATATTTTCTTATGAATGCTAAAGACTTAAATGGTACTCACAGTCCGTTGTGACATGTGTAAACATAGTGGCAGTCTAGGTATCTATTATTTCTCATAATCAAGGTCTAATTGTATCGTTAGGTTATATAGGATTGTACGTTTTATTTTATACTCCCTCCGTCCCAGTAAAAGTGTCATACTTTGAATATTCAAAGTCTTTGTTTTTCAACTTTGACCGTAAATATTTTTGTTTGTGTTATATAATACTTGATGAAAGTTATATGAATTGATTTAGTTTTAGATGTGTTTTCATTGGGTATACTTTTCATCAAGTATTATATAACACAAACAAAAATATTTACGGTCAAAGTTGAAAAACAAAGACTTTGAATATTCAAAGTAGGACACTTTTACTGGGACGGAGGGAGTATAAGTTATAACGTCCCGTGCCACACATACATATAATTTTTGGATCCGCCACCGACTATATTTGTTTTCTCTAGATCACATGGAAGGTAAAAATGGTAGATATTGCAACGATTCGAACCACTTGATATATGATTGTCTCAATTCGGGTTATGTAACTCTAAAGGTCAAAAAAAGGGTAATATAAGAAATTGACTTAAAGTTGATTTCTTAAGTGGCCACGCCAACCTCCTGAAAAGGGAGGGCTTTACCTGGTTTGAGTCTATGTGGCGGTGGGTTCAAACCCCGTGGATTAGTCGACCAAAAGGTCGGAAATCATAGTTACCAAAAAAAACTTAAAGATGATTTGGTAAAAACGGGTCAAACGGGTATATAGTCACCAAAAGTGTACTATTTATCAACAATGGCCAAAAGTCCCTACAAACGCTTGATTGTGACAACTTTATTCCCGAATAGATATTGTAGTGAATGGCATAAATCAGAAGCAGTAGATAGAATAAGAGGAACCGAATTATTTTTCATGCTTGTGAAACACTGAATTTTCTTACTGTGATCCTGTGAAGGTCTTTGACAAGTATTTGATATATACTATTTATATTTATGAAATTAGTACTTTTTGTGTTTTTGATGTTCTATGCATACAGGGTTTGGATTAACTACGTTATGGTCTACTACATCAGCAGCAGCAGAAGTCATATATGCAGGGTTCCCAACCTCTTCATCAACTACAAATGCTCACGCCGCATCATCAGCAACAGCTTTTGTTAGCACAACAAACTATGACATCACACTCGGCTAATGATGAAAGCAGAAGACTCAAACGGCTTCTTAATTATCGAAGCAGAGCATGGGTAAAGATGGTATTTCTAACTTCGCGGGTGATGTAGTTAGAAATCTTGGGTCATCTATGCCTGTATTACATCATGGCGATCCAGATATGTTACTCAAGGTGCCCGTTGTTAATCTTTACATTGTTGTTTTCTTTATAAAAGTGCTAATTTTTACCGTTCATGTGAAAGTGGGTCGATAGGGTTATTTTTATTCAAAATGGGTTGGATGGATAAACTTTATTTTATTAACTAAAAAGAAAGCATTTTAAACAGTTTAGAGGCGGTCCTAAGACTCAAGTATACATGACATCCCAAATTGCATTATTCAGCAGTTGGACAGTCAATAGTTTCTGTAATCGTCTTCAATATTTTGATTATTTATAGAGCCAAAGAAATCGAGAAAACACAGTTGATGTGTTAATCCATAGCTGTCAAGCTGCACCCATATTGGTATTTTTGCTCTTTCTTATCAAGGATTGACTTATGACAAATTATTGGCAGTTCTAAACTTTGAAAGTTATGCGATCAATCTCAAGTTGTCAATGCGTGATATTTTTGATTATTTAAGGAATGACATGATCAGACCGAGTAGGGAAGAAATCTTTTTCTGCTCTAATAGTGCTGAACAGGGAAAAAACCTACAAAAAAGGAAGGTGCTTTTTATTTGTGGAGCAATGACGAGGCCAGTACTATATGTTGACTTTTTACTCCAAGCAACATAAATAAGTAACTTTTATCTTTGTTATTGAGCGAATCATGTAAGACCAGTCGCCAACGCTTTGTTTACGCTTGTGAAGATTAAGTCATCAATGAAGTTAGATATAAATTGGAGATTTTTGGGTTCTAAAGGATGTACTTATGTTACACCTATAGTGTTGAAATTGTTAGATTTTAATAACATAACAAGTTCATAAATTAAACACATAATTTATGATACACATGCGGAAGCGTAGGATCAATTTAACATATAAAGAATTAACCGAATAATAAAGTAAACGTACCTTTGATTCTAGCAAAACAAGAATCAACTTCAATAATTCTTCAATCAAGATCAAGAATTGGATTAACGAATTACCCCTTACCGTTTTGTAATTTAATCAAAGATATTAACTATAGTGAGTTAATACCACGTTCTTGTACACATGTACTATAACCGAATTAACGTGATTGCTAGATCAAGAAAACACAAAGTTTGTTTTATATAAAAACAAACCGATCGACCTTATTAGGGTGTTTGTTTGATCAGCCTAAGCAAGGAAAAGAGAAGAGAAAGCTTAAGGTTATAGTGAGTGCACAAGAGGTATTGAACAAATAACCCTAAGCCTTGTATATATAGCATGACTATCTTGGAGAACAAGTTGGAGTGGGATTGAGTTTCAACCCAACCCAACTGATCGGCCTAAGGGATCCTTAGGGATTCCGGAAGCTTCTTGTTCCTCTAATTTCATCTATAGTCCTTCTATTAATCTTTAACGGTCGTTAGTCAATTGTCGTTAACTACTTAACGTCCGTTAGTCGTTATTTTGTGTTTTAATAATTAAATATATAACGTTTTATATATAAATTATTATCCATTAATTCTTCATACGTAAAGTGTGCAATCCCGTGGTCTCGAGTTCGATTCTAGACATACACGTATTAATATTTGTCCACAAAACTAACAACTCCCACTTGGACATCTATTAATAGTCTAATGACATAGGTTAGCGTCTAGCAACACGCCAATGCCCCTAGTACAACTCGAGGGTGGTCTCCTGGAAAAACCTTTCGATGATTCATCATCATACTTATCCTTTTGTTACTAATACCACGTTAATAAAGATATGGATCTTAGTCATTCTTTAATTAACCATTCTGTTTCTCGTTGTGTTGTTCCCTTTACACAATTAGAATTAACTACAAAGTTAAGCTAATCATGTTCCATGACTAAGTAATGTGTTGATTAATAAAGCAATATAAGTAAAACGTAAATGATAAAAACAAAGTTTTTCAACGTTTAAATTCTTATTAGAAGTTAATCAAAAGAATCTATACCCAAGTGTTTGCGGAAAAAACACTTGGGATTGAAATGACAAAGTATGGTATTGTCTCCTCACTAAACTTAAGCTAAGCTTAAGTGGCAACTATAAGGAACCACTGAGCTATCTTAGGGACTAGGTTGCTCTTTGGGGGAGAAAAGTGGTTTGTGAATGTCTAAGCATTAATTGCACAAAACTTATCCACTTTTCTTCCTTATGATCCTATTTATACACAAGTATAAAAGAGCACCCGTGACTTAAAAGAAAAAAAGAATGACCTAAGCTAATCAAGACAAAATACTGATGTATTTTGTCACTGTTACAAGAACCTATTTTGGGTATAAGACAATTGTGCTTTCTGAGTAACAGTGATGACACTGTTCTTGTTCTTAAGCCTTTTAGGGAAAGTTTGACTTTGGCCTGATAAGGACTTCTCCTTATCTTTTCAAACTCTTCCCGCCTTGTCCCGCCTTTCTTTCAGACTTCAGGTTCTTCAGTCTTTGGTCTTCAGTCTTCATTCTTCATTCTTCATAGTTGTTGAGGAGACTGGGGTTCAGTGAGTTATTGTCATCACTCACTGAACCCATTATCTTCTTCTTTGGCTTAGGTGACATTCAGGGAGTTCCGCCTCACTGAATGGTGAATCCTTCTTCTTAGACTCGTCCTAAGCATCCTGAAGATAACTCACTGAGTGACTGTTCACTCAGTGACATGAGAGCGTTCACGGTTATGACACTTGGGCAAATTTGTATTCAAATCCTTGTTTCAGGACGCTTGGGTACTGGTTGGACCCAACAATCTCCCCCCATTTGAATATAAATTAAGCCTAAGTGTTTTGATCAGTGTAAGTGAGCAAATGGGCTTCTTCTTACACTGAATATACTAGAAAGATATTAAAGGACACTGATATAACAAAATATGGGCCATCATTTTATTCATATCATTACAACAGTCCTATCATCTAAACATAATACTCAGGGAAATGTACTCAGGCTTCCAAAATTCCCATGAGTTCTAATTTAGCTTTGTTAGACACCAACTTCTCCTTAGCGGGTCTTTCACTCATCATCTTTTCCATCAGCCTTATGAACTCTTCATTCTCAGGGCTCTTCACATGAAGTGCCATTAGCTTGTAGGACAGAAGAGTTGTTGTTTCCACCAGATGTATGTCACTGACTCTTTGGAAGGCCTGTTGACCAAACTCATCAATAAAGAAGATACCAAACTCAGGATTCTTGATCACTTTATTGGGAACGAACTGGACCCCTTCAGGAGGAATCCTGTTGCAGTGAAGAGCAGCTATAAATTGTTCAGGTTCTTGGCCTATAGCTTTCCTCTTCTTCCCTGTCTTCTGAGTTGGTTCAGGGATTGCTAGTCCCTAAGAAGCAAGTGCTTTCTGATGATCGATCCCTAAGCTCTTGGCAACCTTTTCCAGTTTGGGAGGAGAATCTCCGGTCTCCATAATTCCCTTCCCTTTGTCAGCGGGAGGGGGTGTACTGAAGGAGGCTTCAGGGAACTCTGTAGTTGTTGTTGCTTCAGTTTGAATGGGAATGGTAGCAACAACAAGTGCAGAAGTTGTAGTTTCTGGCACGAAGCTTTGGAGAGGGACAGCTTCAGTGATACCTTCAGGTGTAGGTTCAGGAACTGGTTCATCAGGTTTCTCCCCCTCAACAGATGCTGGAGCGTCAGGGTAAGCATCTGTTGACTAAGGAGCTGGGGGAACTGGAGAAATCTGAAGAACTGTCAGTATGGTGGAGACCATGTTCTTGATGTCAGTGGTCTCATTCTTCAGGGTGAATATGTCAGCTGTCATGGTGACTTGAGCTTCGGAGAGTTCAGTGACCTTGGTGGTGTAGTGACTGACCAACTCATTATGTTTAGTAGAGAGTTGGTCAAAGGCTGATGAAATTTGCGTCAGGCATCCCTGGGTATCAGAGACTGACTTCTGAATGGCTTCTTGCTGAGACCTGAGAGGTGTAAGATCCACCTCTTTGAGGAGCTTGAGAAGCTCAGTAATGTTGGAGGAGGTGGTCTTCTGAGAATCCATGAACTTAGTCAGCTTGGTAAGGAGAACTGGTCATCCTTGAACTCTTCTTGAATTGCACTGAGAGTCTGCAGCACATTGTGGAATTGTGTGTCCTGTTCAAAGCCCAGTTGCTCAATGGAGGTCCTCAGGTCACTGATATGTTTATCAATGGAAGCAGTGACCTGATGAAGTTTACCGTGAGAGCCTTCAACAGCAGCCCTGAAGTCAGCATAAGAGGCTGCCGCGTCAGTATGCTGATCCCATTGTTCCTTGATTAGCTCATTGAAGAGGGCAGAGTTGGATTTTCTGAGGAACTTAACTAATTGCCGTTCAGTGAGTGGTAGAACATTGGCATACTTCTGCAAGTAGTCAGGAGTTGCAGGAGCAGATTCTGGGGAGCCTGAGGATTTGCCTGATGATGATGTAGGGTTGTGATGAGATTCTTGTTCCTCAGGAGGAGGAGATGAAGGTGATTGCTCAGTGTGCTGACGAGAGTTGTGAGTGTCAGTTTCCATGTCATCCCTAGTAGCAAAAACCTCGTCATCTCTAAAATCAACCATTTCTTCTTCTGACTCTTCATTTATCAGCATTTGGAGATCAGCAAGAGTTGGAACCAGGTGTGTATCCGGCTCCCCCTCAAAAGAGGGCTCGCCTTTGTTTTGGCCAGGTCCTGACCCCTCTATTCCGGCAGACTGGGTTTTATCTGCCTGGTCCTTAGGGCCAGTTCCCGAGAGACTCGCAACGCCATGGGGGGTGTAGGTTCCATATCAGCGGGTGGTTGCATGCCCCCTGAGTCTTTGTCCCTTGAGGTGCCTTCAGGGACTGGTGGGTTTGTTCTAGTACCATCACTAGGCAATGAGGTGTTGAGGTCCCCCTTTCCATCAGGGTTGTACTGCCCTGACGAAGATATAAGGACCGTAACTCCCTAAGACCCTGATTGTGACTGATCAGAGCCGTAAGCAGGATGTTGAATGTTGAGGTCCCCCTTTCCACCAAGGTTATGCTGCCTTGATGAAGATTTAGGGACCAGTCCTCCCCGAGACTCTGACTGTGATTTGTCAAAGCCGTAAACGGGATGTGAGGGGGTGTGGGTCCCCTTCTCGGTAGAGTAGTGCTGCTCTACTGAGGATACAGGACCCTTTTCTCCCTCAGGAAAAGGTGGTGATTGACGAATGCCTTCATCGGAAAGTGAGGGTTGGATGGTTCCTGACTCCACTGACTTGTATATGCCAGCAGAGTCTTTAGGAGCAGGTTTGCCTGAGGACACTGAGGGTGATTTCTCAGTGCCCTCCGTTGGCGGTTGTTCTTTGGCCAATTGGGTCTCCTCTGTGGGTGTCTCAGTGGGCTTGGCCGTTTTTTACCTTCTTTTCTCAGGCTTTGAGGCGGAGGTCTCAGTGTCGAGTGGTTTGGGTTGAACCACCTTCCTGGACCCCCCCCCCCTTCTTTTTCTTCTTCTCCTTCTTGAAAGGAGAAGGCACTGGTGATATTGCGTCTGCACCCTGAATGACCATCAACATGTATGTGGTCAGGGCGACTGGTGTAACCTCAGTGAGGTCTCTTGAGTAGTTTGCCTTGTGTAAGACATCAGGGTCAGATCCCTGGACATTAAGCCTAACATACTCAGAGCCTAATAGGTCTTGAAGCACACAAGAAATGAACCTAGGGTAAGACATGTGTCTTTGCCTGGATTTCCCTAATAGCTTGACTATGAGGTCTTTGAAGATTATTTCTTCAATATCTATTTTTCTACCCTCCAGGATAGGGATGAGATCGGTACAGGAACCGTACCGAACCGACTAGTACCGATACCGAACTCGACCCAAAGTGAGAACCGAATACCGTACCGATTTCAAGGGTACGGTACCGGTACCGGTATTTCGGTCTTGTACCGATTAGTACCGAAATTTCCATGTATATATGTTAGTGATAAAATGCCACTAGTGCAAGCATTGCACTGTGATAATGAGTGTTTGGTTCTATCTTCCACAACAATGGCGCATGAATGGCAACTTGCTTGACACAGAAATTCCCTTAAACTTGAACGTAATATACTTGTGGTGCACTTTATACACAAACAACATTGACCAAACTTTGATACTGAAACTAGCACTTGATTCTGAACGACTTAAACACCAAAATAGGTGATCTTCGACCAGCTTAAACTCTTACGTCTTATGTCTAAAAGTAATCGTCATCCATTCCTATTTCTATGTGAAGTTAAGACTAGGGAAGTCTATCAATTTTTTAGGTAATACTAGTAACTAACAACCAACTTCCTTTTTCTTTTTTTTCTTTTTTTTTTTTAATATTGATGGTAGATTTTGAAGGCTAGCTTTTTGCTATCATCTTTTGCTCAGAGCCTCAAATACAACCCTGCAAATTGCTTTACATATCATCATAAAATTGGATAAGACAAACATGACATCAATGCCCTCATTTTAGACATCAATGCCCCATTCGGTATCTTAAATCGGTTTCTCGGTTCCGAACCGATACCGAACCAAATGGTACCGAAACCGATTATCCCAAATATCCAATACCGAAACCGATACCGAATCCCTATCGGTACGGTTTTTCGATACCGGTACCGGTTCGGTTTCAGTTTTTCGGTAGCCATGCTTATCCCTTCTCCAGGAGACTGAACACTATCATTTGTTGAGCAGTGTTCAATTGCTCCGTGGAGGACTTGTTTCCACCAAGGACCTGAATGAAAAAGGTCATCAGTATCCTCCAGACTGCAGGAAACCAGGTTTTAATGATGGGGGCTTTGGCCAATAAAGTCACTGGGGCCACATCAGGGTGTTTGTCATCATGTGGCTCAAGTAAAAGCAGTTCGGCTTTTACTTCACTTTCAGTGGGGTGAGGGACAAATGTCTTAGTGTAATCAAGGCCTGTAGCTTTGATAAAGGTCTTGTAATCAAGGGAGAGGGTTTTCTCCCATTGTTCACTGAGAAGGTGATGACGGAGTCCTTGGTGACATCAGGGTTGGTGACCACCGCTGTACACCAGAACTCCCTCAAATAGTCATGGTATATGACTGGGGGTGTCTTGGTAAATGCCGCGGAGAGGAAGCTGATTTGAGTTCCTTAATCTTAGATTGAGGAGGTTTCTCAGAAGATTCAATCTTCTCACTTAGCTTCCTGACTAGCTCAGCCAACTGATCATATTTAGAATCAGGGCTTTCAGTGTTCACCTCAGTTGGGACTGATGTTGTTGAGTCATCAGTGAGAACTGAGACTTCAGGTGTGGGTCTCTTTAGGATTGTTTTTCCCAATCCTGACTTCTCCTTTGGAGAATGTTGAGAGTAAACTAATGGTGTAAGGTCTGAGCATGGTGCAGATCCCTGAAGGACTTTCAGAGGTGGGAGTGGTGTTTGTGATTCTGATTCAGACTCATTGACAGACTCAGAGTTACTGGGTTTATCAGTGAGTCCAAGCATATCTTTTATAGCCTGACTTTCAGGTTGCAAGATTTTCCTAGTCTCAAAGTTAGGTAACTTACTGAATGGGTTGTTTTACAACCCAGTCACATGACTTGGGTTCCATTTCTTGCTCAAAAGATATGCCAACTGGTATAAATGCCTTTTCACTATGACTCTCACTAATGGATTAAGTGAGTTGGTCTTCTCCTATGACTTTCTTGTTAGAATTAGGAATAAGACTAACAGTTTCATAGACTTTAGGATTTTTTTTTTGTCCAGCTTTCAATGACAGCCTTTTCTTTGTTAAGTTCAGTTTGAAGAGCTTGATTTTGTTTCAAAATTTCAGTGTTTTGAATTTGAAGTATAATAGCTTCTAGCTTGGCTTGTTTTAAGACAAGTAATTCATCTCTACACTTATTTAATTCTTGAACAAGATTATTATATTTTGAAAACAAATTAAGTCTTTGCTCTTCAACAAACTTAAGATCAACATTAATGTAATTCAAGTAAGATTGCCAATCAGAATCATCATCCATAGAAAGTAAAATATTTACCTTTTTCATGGTGATGTTAACCCACTCTCCATTTCTTGCATGGCTTTTTCCAACAGCTAGCTGATCATTATCTGAAAGTGCCATCAGTGCACTGACTCTTACTTCTTCATCATCTGAGGAGACCTCTTCCTCATCCAGTCAGTGCTTCAGCTACAAGAACCTTGTTCTTTGTTTGAACAGGTTTAGAGGTTTGAGCAGCCTGAGATACTGAGGGATTGGCCTCAAGGAGAGCAAGTTTAGCTTTAGCTTTTCTATACTTAGCTTCAAAGTCTTTTTGATCATTTTGAACAGTTTTGTTTTGAAAATGTTGAGAAGACTGAAGCATTTTTGGTTGAAACTTGCTAGTTCCTGAAGAAGAACTATTACCAGAGAATTTATATGAGGGTTCTGAGGTGGTTTTAGAAAAACAGTCTTTTGCAAAATGACCCTTTTTTACCACATTTGAAACATTCAGTGGTTTCATTTGCTTTTGCTTTAGAAAAGTTTGACTGATTTCTTTTAGTAAACCGTTTTGAATTAGCAAGGAGTGCCCTTTCTTGAAATTCTAGGTGTAAATCATTAAGGTACTCCTCACTGGTTCTCTCATCAGCCTCAACATCAGAATTCTCTTGAAAATCCTGCACAACACCATTATAATAAAAGGCAGTTGATATGAGTATGGTTGTCAGGGCCTTTTTGGTCTCAAGAGCTTTCTTTAAGTCCGGGTATCTCCTAGAGATTAAGTTGTCCTCATAGACAAACTTCTCATAGATCTCAGGGAGCTCAAGGGTTTGAATGTGGTTAGCATTCCTGAGGCCCTGAGAGAAGTATAACCACTTCTCAGGGAGACTGTTGACAAAGCCAACATTGATTTCATGCTTAGACAAAACTACACCATCATTTGATAGTTCATTTATCAAGGTTTTGTATCTGGTATAGGTCTGAAAGAGACTTTCAGAGTCTTTGGCCCTGAAAGTGTTGTACTCAAGTTTCAGGTCCATAATCCTGTTTTCCTTGGTATCTGAGGGACCTTCAAAGCTATGAACCAAGTCAAGCCAAGTTTGTTTGGCTGTTGTACAGTTAATGACTGATTCCATTGTATCGTCAGGAAGACATGATATAATGATGCTTTTCAGGAGTTGGTCTTGGTTAACCACCCTTCTCTCATCAATGGTCCACTGAGCTTCAGGTTTAGGTAACCCTTCAGCAGTCTTAGGGATAAAGGGACCTTCATTGATACATGTGATGTAGTATGGTTCCATACCAGTCAAGTAGCAAAGCATACGCTTTTTTCACTTGCTAAATTTACCAGCTTCTAGTCTGGGAGCAACAGCTGAATAGCTTCCTCCCTTTTGTCAACTAGCTGGGGCACATTACTATCAGCCATGGTAGGATCTTGGTTTTAAAAACCTTTTGAGCACTCTTTAGTTTTGAAAGATTTTATAAACCAGAGGCTCTGATACCACTTGTTGTTCTCTTTACATAATTAGAATTAACTACAAAGTTAAGCTAATCATGTTCCATGACTAAGTAATGTGTTGATTAACAAAGCAATATAAGTAAAACGTAAATGATAAAAACTAAGTTTTTCAACGTTTAAATTCTTATTAGAAGTTAATCAAAAGAATCTATACCCAAGTGTTTGCGGAAAAAACACTTGGGATTGAAATGACAAGGTATGGTATTGTCTCCTCACTAAACTTAAGCTAAGCTTAAGTGGCAACTATAAGGAACCACTGAGCTATCTCAGGGACTACGTTGCTCTTTGGGGGAGAAAAGTGGTTTGTGAATGTCTAAGCATTAATTGCACAAAACTTATCCACTTTTCTCCCTTATGATCCTATTTATACATAAGTATAAAAGAGCAGCCGTGACTTAAAAGACAAAAAGAATGACCTAAGATAATCAGGACAAAATATTGATGTATTTTGTCCCTGTTACAAGAACCTATTTTGGGTATAAGACAATTGTGCTTTCTGAGTAACAGTGATGACACTGTTCTTGTTCTTAAGCCTTTCAGGGAAAGTTTGACTTTGGCCTGATAAGGACTTCTCCTTATCTTTTCAAACTCTTCCCGCCTTGTCCCGCCATTCTTTCAGACTTCAGGTTCTTCAGTCTTTGGTCTTGGGTGTGGCCACGCAAACATCTTGTCAACCCTACGAGGGGCCCAGCAGTATTAAACTTCAAAAAAAATCTGAAGGAACAAATTCTTTCTTGACTACAAGCAAAACACATGAACTTTGCAACACTTCTGAAAACAATCCTTATGGCTACCAGTAACGTATAGCGGTAAATTGCTTTACAGAAATGCACTACATTCATGATAGTTATCTGGTATCTCAAGTATGAGGATAACTATATTCATGATTTATTTGATGACAAGATCCATAAAGTAAAATCATGTAGTTGAGATAAGTCTTATATTCAATTCATTGAATATCATGTGAAATTGGCATGTCAACGTATCAATATACTTTCAAGTATATTCTACCAATACTCAGATTTGTCTTAATTTAATGATATTCCCATATCATTAATTGACAACGGAAAATTTAGAATAATCAAATTATTCTTTGATTAAACATGCAAATACAGGATATATTATTAAGAAAATGATAATCAAACATAACAAATATTTTATTTCATTAAAATAATAATTGTTCATAACATCCTTTTATCCAAACACTAATCACAGATGAGCATGAAACTACTAGCTAAACGAAGTCCTATGCCTTCAGCATATTGATAGAGCTTTCCACTAGGTAAAGCCTTCGTTAAGGGATCAGCTAGATTATTATCTGTGTGAACTTTGAGTAACTCGATTTCACCTATCTCGACTTGTTCTCGAACATAGTGATATTTAATTGGGAAATGTCTGGTGCCTTTCATGATTCCAGGTTCATTGGCAAATGTAATTGCAGTTGAATTGTCACAATACATCTTTATAGGGTTTTCAATCAAGGGCATAACTCCAAGCCCTGAAACGAACTTCCTAATCCAGACGGCTTCCATTGCAGCTTCTGAAGCAGCTATGTACTCACTTTCTGTTGCAGACATCGCTATGGTACTCTGCTTCTTGCTCTTTCAATCCACAGCTCCTCCATTAATGACAAAGACATAACCCGTCTGAGACTTCGTATCATCTTTATCACATTTCCAAGAAGCATCGCAGTAACCTGTAACACCAAGTTCTGCTTTTGGATTTCCCCCATATACTAAAAACGTATCTCTTGTAGCCCTTAAGTACTTGAGAATATGTTTAACAGCAATCCAGTGGAGTTCACTTGGATTCTGTTGATATCGACTAGTTATATTTTTAGCAAACGCCACATCAGGCCTTGTGCATCTCACCAAATACATAATAGATCCCACAATTGAAGCATAAGGGACTCTCTTCATGCGTGTCACCTCTGCAGGTGTTGAAGCACATGCTTTGCTACTTAAGCCATGATTCTCTTGCATTGGCAAATATCCCTTCTTGGAATTTTGCATATTGAATCTCTTTAATATTTTATCAATGTAAGCACTATGGCTTAATCCAATTAACCGCTTTGATCTATCTCTATAAATCTTGATTCCCAGAATGTATGATGTTTCTCCTAAATCCTTCATGGAAAAACATTTCCCAAGATAGGCTTTAACCTCTTTCAATCTTGGAATATTTTTACCCATGATTAATATGTCATCAACATATAGGACAAGGAAAATAACATCACTCCTACTAGCTTTGTGATATACACATGGCTCATCAAGATTCTGAGTAAGCCCAAACCTTTTGATTTCTTCATCAAATCTCTTATTCTATTGCCGTGATGCTTGCTTCAATCCATAAATGGATCTTTGAATTTTGCATACATGGTTTGGAAATTATGGATTCACAAACCCTCAGGCTGCGCCATATAGATATCTTCATCTAGGCGACCATTTAAGAAGGCGGTTTTGACATCCATTTGCCAAATCTCATAGTCATAGTACGCTGCTATAGCTATGAGAATCCTAATGGCCCTTATGTCAGCTACAGGAGAAAAGGTCTCCTCGTAGTCAACACCATAAGTTTGAGTAAAGCCTTTAGCTACCAAACGAGCCTTATAGGTGTGTACATTGCCATCCATGTCAGTTTTCTTCTTGAAGAGCCACTTACTTCCAACTACCTTGGCATTGGGAGGAAGGTCTACTTCAATCCAGACTTCATTATCTCTCATGGATTGCATTTCCCCATTCATAGCAACTTGCCATTTGTCATTTTCAGGATCATTCATGGCAGCTCTATAATTAATAGGTTCTCCAAGATCCCTTAATATAGTTTCCTCAACTTCTACGTTAAGACATAGACGTTCAGGTGCTTTCACAATCCTTACAGATCTGCGAATAGGAACAACTTCAGGTGGAGGACCCAGAATTTCAGGTTCCACAAGAAGTTTGCTAGTGTTTTCAGAAGGTAATGTATCTTCTTGATCATCTTCCAGATCAAAAATCCTCCCACTGAATTCTTGAGATATGAGATCCTTTTCAAGAAAATCTCCATACCTAGCAACAATTACTTTGTTTTCAGCTGGGTAGCAAAAGTAGTAACCCATCATTTTCTTTGGGTATCTGATCCGTGCTAAATAGATATATAAATATTATGCAACGACGGATACACGTGAATAAATACAAATCACCCCTTTGTGAAAAAGGATACTTGCAAAAACTCACGTTTGTGTGTGTAGTGTGAAACCAGGTAAGTGATTACCCGGATCGTTTCCCAACGAAGTGTGAATGGGCAATTGTTTGAAAGCTTGGATTAGAGTGACTGATGATTAGATATTTTGGATTTTTGCTTGCTTATGATGTTCTAATTAAATAATGAGAAACAAATTCTCAAAATAAAATTAAGGTTAACAAATTATATTAAAAACGCGTTACGTGAATTATAAAAACGCGAATAAAAAGTGTTATAAAACTAAAATTATAGATATATTTTTTTTACACTTTTTAACTAATTATTATTAATTATTTATTATTTAATTACTTTTTAAACTATTTTAATTTATAATAAATACTAAATGAACAAAGAAAAATCTAAAACTTTTTCTATAAATATTATGAGGTGAAAAGAAGCTAAGAAAATTATAAAAATGAAAAGTGCTTAATTAAAAAAATTAAAAAGATAAAATCTATTAAATAGAAACTATCACTTATTTTATATTTTATTTTTCCTAAGGTCTACAGAGATGATTATATTTTTCCTAGATTCTACTTAATAAAAGAAAATTTTGAAAATTAAAATTATATTTTTCTGATTATTATTCTATTTATTATGATTTAATTACTAATTTAAACTAATTAAAAGATTAAAAATATTAAAACTATTCAGAAAATTATGAAACTTTTTCCTAAATTATTTTAAGTTATTAAAAGGCTAAGAAAAATAAAAAGGTGGTGTCAGCTTATTCTGATAAGCTGCTATAAGCTGAACAGCTTATATAAGCTAAAAACTAAAAAGGGTTAAAATGAAAAAGGTATAAATAAAAACTGATGCAAAGTATAACTGATAAGTGAGCTAGCCCAGCTGGTTATGCAGTGAACTTGTCACCTAGGGAACCCAGGTTCGAATCCACACACACCCTTTTTGCTCAAACTTATTTTTTTTGGACTTTTTCTGTTTGCTACTTATCTATAAGCTAATATTAAGCAACTTTAAAACTGGAAATATTTTTATATTTCACTAAATAAGCTGCAATAAGCTCTAAAAGCTTAACAGTCAAGTAAAAAGGTTTTTTAGTACTTGGATTTTACAAAATAAGCTATAAGCTATAGAATAAGCTAAAAGTAAAAGGAAAAAGCTAAAATGGACTGAGATAAGTACAAATAAGCTAATTGATCCAAGAAAAGCTAGGGTAAAAATCTGATAAGCTCAAATAAGCAAAATCACCTCAAGGGTCTGCTGTGTGCAGGGCACCTTCAGTCCAAAGGGGTAATTTTGGACTTATAAATAAGCACTTATATGACTACTAGATACTATAAAAGCTGTTGATTCTTAAAGTAGACCTAGCAAGGAACTTATAAACCAAAAATCAGAATAAGTAGAGCTTATTTGTTGCTTAAGAATAAGCTAGAAAATTGGCTCAATTAACCAAATCCAATACTGATGACTCAGTATTGAGTTTGTTTGATCAGGCAAATTTTGAGCTTAATTTAAAGTTTGAATAAGGTAAACTAATGACTGATTTTGAGATTTAAGCAAAGGTCAAATGGCAAGCTACTGAGAGAACAAGAAATTAAGCACTTACTAACTTACTTAAGCACTTATATTGATCTAAAAAAAAGAGTGCAGACTGCTGCTATGGTACGGTGATGATCAGGGTATGTGCAGAGGGCACAAACCACATGGACTTTTGAACAGGCTTCTATGTTACTCCAACTTGACTAAAGGGGTCTCATAAATGGCAAATATAAAGTCCAAATAAGCACAAGCTTATTAGAGGCTTATATGGGCATATCAGACCTCTTAAATGAACTCACTAACTCAAATACTCAAAACAGCTTAAAAAAGTTTATCACCTCTTAAAATCAGCTTATATGGACTCAAATAAGCTCAATCAAAGTTGACAAAGTGGTAATTGAACAGTGCTAAGCTTATTTGACCTGAGGACAAGTTTAAACCGAACACCCCTTTATGAAGGGCTGTTTTGCTTTTTTAACTAGAACAGGCTAATTGAAGCTAGGTTTTGGAAAGAGAACTTAACAACTAGTTATAATTATCACTAAAAAGCAATTCTATAACACAATTAAGCACAGAGATAAGCTCTAATCTAAATAAGCTATTTTTGGCTTTTTAAAGGTTTTCAAGTAAAATAATGCAAAAGCTATTTAGCTACTGATAAAACAGATGAAATATGTTTAAAAACTAACAATAAGCAATAAATATTGAAAATAAGCTATAAATAAGCTATTCTATAGTACTATAGAAAATTAAGTAAAATTTAAGAAAAAGCTTACAACTGAATATGATTATAGAGTATAGAAACAAGGACAGAACCACTCCTAGCTTGTTCACACAAGCTAGAAAACCCAAGAAAAGCCTTCCCGAAACAGCTTATTCACCAAGAAACAGCTTATTCACCCTTCAGTTGACTTTCGTTGACTTTCTCATTTCTTGAATTTAGAACAAGTTATAACTAAAATAAACTTATCAAAAGCTATAGAAAGCTTATGTAAGCTTATAGAAATAACTAAGAAGCTATTTCAATAACTACTTAACTTGGTTTGAATTCTCAGTACAACATGGAAATTTAAAAACTTAGAATTATCATTAGCTACTGGAAATTGTACAAAGATTGATATCAAACACACTTAATTTACTTTGAATTGATTACTGAAACTTGCAATTACAAATTATGGCTACTGAAAGTAAAATACGATTATGCTACTTTTAACTACTTGGCCATTAAGGCTTACACAAGGTCCTATATATACTACACTGAGGTGGGATGAGCTTCTTATCTTCTTCTGATCATTCTTGTACCTTTGGATCCTTCTGACATCATCTCAATCGTTGAAATGGATTTTGGCGCCAAAAATGAGATAGTGGAAAAATCCACTATCTCTGATGGAGTGTACTGGAGAAGAAGCATTAAATGTATTTTGGTTTGTTAGGTGAAGTGGGATAGGTGGAAGGTGGTGGGTTTGTCAGAGATAAGGCGGTGGAGATGGTGGTATTGGTTTGGCGGGATGGTGGTATTGAAGAAGAAGGTTTGACCGAAGTCAAATCTTCTGTTTTAGTTAAAAGATGGATCGGGTTGGGTTGTTTTGGGATTGGGCTTGGGAATTATTGTGTGGGCTGGGGTATGTAACTGGGTTTAGTAAAAGGGTTGGGTTGGGTAAGTTTAATTGTTGGGTTTTATTTTAGTTAGGATTAGAAGTTGAAATTGTTTTAACTTTGAGGGACCAATCATGCAACTTCTGAAAATCCAGGGACCATTGCTGCCAATAGTGAAAATTAATTCCAGGGGTTATTCATGCCAAGTTTCAATAGTACAAGGACCATAAAAGATAATTTTCTATTTTTGAAAACCGGGGGACTTGTTTTGCCATTTTTGAAACTTCAGGGACTGAAACTGCCAATTATGCAAACTTTGTTTGTTTTTCACATGTTTTCAATCCTTTTGTGCCTGAATCATATAAAAACACATTCTATGGATATTTGTAGCATTATGTGACTTTTCAAAGTGTTTTTGGCTGTTTTTGCAGTTTAAATGGGAATAAAATGATGAGTATTTAGACACTCATCAATCCCCCACACTAAACTATTGCTAGTCCCTAGCAATCTTTTTATGAAAATTTAATGGATTTTACTCTTTACCAGATAGCCATTACTTCTGGAGTAGCCAATGTTTTAGTATGTGATACTTTGGTACAATGATAACCAAATGATTTTGAGCAAATCATCAGCTGTCAACGGATTTGACTTGTCTTTACCAAAAGCCGTTTGCTTCTGGACTAGCCAACTCTTAGATAAAATACAGTTATTATCTTTGGTGAGCTGATTACCAATCATGGTTTTCCAATGCCTTTACCACAAGCCATAACCTTGCGGGCTAGCCAACTCTTCACTTATAAAGATATGGGGAGTTGAATACCATACAATTTTTGGCAAATCGTAAGCCATAAACGGATTTGAGACATCTTTACCAAGAGCCGTTTGCTCTCGGATTAGCCAATCCTTATGTGGGTTAGACATGGCGGACTGATAACTATTTATTGCGTTCTAAGTGAGAAAAAATTTTAAAATTTTGGCCAAAATGGGGGTACTAGATGGTACATATGATCAAATTCGCTAGAATTCCCCCCATACTTAGAACTGAATATTGCCCTCAATATTCAAAGTACCGGCTGTTAAACCAACACTTAGAACGTAAAAAGGAAATACTAACAGCCTCTTTTTTTTTTTTTTTAACAAACATATATACAACATGTGGGGCATCTCCCCCACACTTGGGTGAGACATGGGTGAAAACCCATGTTTTACTACTGTTTTTATTAACCGAGTCGCTAGCTTGACTCGACCCCGAATTCATTGGTTCATGGGGAAGTAAGTGGAAGAGACCATCTCAATAGGACTTTCATTCAAGATGTCTAGATAAACATTGAAGTATATGAAAGGTCCACACCGATGAGATATATCCGGCTTTAAACCAATGTTAGATGGAAAATGCCGGGGTCAAAGGTAATATCCTCACTCCCGAATGAGTGAAGGATAGGGGAAATCACCGGGTAGGTGAAGGGAAGAAGAGAGATCTGAATAGCAATTAAGATAAGAACTTCCTCCTCAAGAATTGCATATTCAATTGGAGGAGGCAAGTCCTTAAACTTGATCTCAGGAAATTTATCAGTTTTCTCAACTGACTTGATTTCCTCATTATGAAGTTGTTTTTGAGGAAGAGGGGAAGATGAATCTTCGTTTAACAAACTTTCTAGAAAAAGAATGTCCCCCTCAGGATCAAGATAGTTATCATCAACCTCATGCGGAAGTGAACTATCTAGAGCAAGAAAAGCCTCGACCTCATCCCAAAAGGGATCACTTCCCTCAAATGAAGTGAGAGAAGGGGAAGAGTCGGCTATGATAAGTTGAGAAGATGTGGTGGGATCCCCACTCACAGAATTATGAAAATAACCAAGACTTTCTTTAGAGTACTCTTTTGAAGTAATATCAATGACATCGATTCGGTTAACCGATTCAGAATCATAATTTGAGGAGTACCTCGACGTTTGATCATGGTTAAAGGTAACAGCTTCATTACCCACACGCAATGTGATTTCATGCTTAAATACATCAATAAGAGCATGGCCCGTTTTTAGGAATCCTCTTCCAAGAATGAGAGGAACCTTTTGATCTGCGTCGAATTCAACAACCACAAAGTCAGCTGGAAAATGAAACTTCCCTACTTTTACAAACACATCCTCGACAATGCCGAGAGGAAGTGATATAGTTCGATCTGCAAGCTCAAGAGTCATGCAGGTAGGAGTAAGATCCGGAAGAGAAAGTTTCTTCCATACTGAATGAGGCATCAGGTTGATGCTTGCACCAAGATCGGCCAAGGCATAGCATTCAACCATTCCCGGAAATACACAAGGTATTAGAAACTTTCCAGGATCTCCAAGCTTCTCGGGAAGCTTTTTCAAGATAACTGCTGAGCAGTTCTCATTTAATGGAGTTTTAGCCATTTCAATCAGTTTTTCCTTGTTGCTTAACAAGTGTTTGATTGTTGATGCAAACTTGGGCATCAGAATGATAGCATCCGCAAAACTTATGTCAAAATGTAATTCTTTAAAGATTTGAAAGAATTTGTCCATTTGTTGACTAGCCTTTTCACGGAGCTTTTGCTCATTTAAGCGCGATGGGTAAGGAATATAAGGTTTGGATTTAGGGGCAGCAACTTCAGGAGTCTCAACAGATTCAAAGACAACTCCTGGTTTGGATTTCTTTTTCGGGACAACCGGAGGATGGACTTGTGCTGTACTTTGTGGGCTTGGAATTTGCACTTTGTCCGTTGTAACCTCCGTCTCTTTTTCCATTTCATACAACGGAGGAGGAATAGGACCAGAGGGTCCCTCATAAGCAGCACCACTACGAGTGGTGATAGCTTTGATGAAATTGGTACTTTCATCATCATCACTGTCATCAATTGCACTGATAGGAGCAGCATTGAGGATATTGGAATAAGTTCTAGCTGTCCTTTGCTCACTAAGTTTGCTTGACAAACTTTTAACCGTAAATCGTGAAAGAGTAGGATCTATTCTTGACGGTTTAGGAGCAATTGTGGGTGTAGAGTTTTGGACAACCATAGGTTGGACGTATTTAGCACTTCCATTGTTAGAGGGAAGTACCGGGTCCTTTGTCACCTTGAGTCCATCATGAGCTTTACCACTACGTGTAGTGACAGCTTTGAGTTCACCCCTTGGGTTGACAACAGTGTTACCAGGGAGACCTCCCGAGGAAGAAGGTAGATCATTTAAAGACTTTTTTATCTCATTTATTTGGGTAACCAATAACCGGTTTGTCTCATATTGGGTCCTATTTGTCTCCTCTTGGGATTTTATGAATTGCTTAAGCAACTCATCCGAGGACGTCTGATTTTGGTTTTGGACATTCCATGGCTTTTGGTTAAAATTCCCCTGATTCTGACCTTGGTTTTGATTGAAATTTTGGGAATTGTTGAAATTTTGTCCTTGATTTTGAACAAAGCGATTTTGATTATTCTGATTTGGAACGGGTGGAAAACCAGGTGGTACCATAGCATTTGGTGCTCGGTACTGAGTTTCAGCATGCGGTCGGTATTGATTTTGGTTTACTGCAGCTACGGGAGCTGGGTAAAGAGAAGCATCGGTTGCTTGACAATCATAATACGTATGCGGGCCACCACAAGTTTCACACACTTTATTTATGGCTTTGATTTGTTCCGGTTTATGAATTTCACTCTTCATTTCTTTCATTTCCTTCATCATGCAACGCATTGCGTCCGTTAGAAAGGCTAACTCTGATGAGTTACCGGATGAAGAAGCTGGAGTGACAGGAACATTCACTTTGTTTCGAGAAATAGGAACTTTTGATTTATTTTCAAAAATTTCAATCACCTCTTTAGGTTTACGATTCAAGATATTGCCACCGGCGGCTGCGTTAAGTGAATCTTGATCGTTTCCATTCAACCCATTATAAAACGTATTGATCTGTTGTAACTCCGTGAAATCGTGATGCGGGCATTTTCTTAGGAGATCTTTAAATCTGTCCCATGCCTCTCCGAAGTTTTCATCGAAACCTTGACGAAATCCAGAAATTTCATTTTTTAGATTAGTCGTCTTTGATGGAGGGAAGAAATAATTGACAAATTTCTTTACGAGATCTTCCCAAGTTTCAATGGATCGAGGGGGTTCTTTATTCAGCCAAATCCGGGCTGCCCCTTCGAGTGAAAACGGAAATAGCATCAATTTGATAACTGTTTGCGGCACATTTTGTAATTGATTGTAGAGGTCAATTTGTTGAACCAACGAATGTGTGCATACGGATCTTCTCATTCAAACCCGTGGAATTGGTTTGTAGAAACGAGCTGAATCAAATGCGTTTTCAGTTCAAAATGATCAGAATCGATGGGTGGTAAAATGATGGCATCTCCGTAACCCTCGGTGGGTGCTTGGAGCATCTCAGCCATTGTTCGTTCGTCTGCCATATTATCAGTGGGAACAGTACGAATCTCGGGTTCGACTATTCGGGCAGCACGTCTACGATTACGTCTTCTCGGAATATCTACGAGTTCACGTAAAGGACTTGTCGACGTGGAAGAACGAGTGTGCATGCACTAAATAAAATATTTTAATTAAATCAAGATCGAAGCAAAACACAAGGAACTTAAACCTTAAATCAACCAGCGTACGGTAGCTCTCTGACTAAAAAACGCACAGAGTGGCGGAGAAGCAAAGGTGGGCAATGAATGCTCCTTAAAAACCCGCTTCTTTCAGTTCGACAATTTAATGTCAAACTATCCTTAAACCTCCGTTATAGTTTGTTTATCAATCAAAGGTGAGCCGAATTCGCAAGCGACACAAAGGCAAGTTTTAATCTTTGGTTTGGGAACTTATTATGATAATACCCAAGTTGAGGAATATTATATTAATTTTGCTTTTATCTTTTATTTAACAATAAAACGGAAAATGTTTTTGGGTTTTTATTATTTTTTATATGATATTATATATATAAAAGAAAAGAAAAATATTTTTGTATTTTATATGGTTTATGGGAAATAGGAACTTCACAAGGAAGGGTCTCAAATCACTAATCGTTTAAACTCTAAACAATATTATGCAATGACGGATACACGTGAATAAATACAAATCACCCCTTTGTGAAAAAGGATACTTGCAAAAACTCACGTTTGTGTGTGTAGTGTGAAACCAGGTAAGTGATTACCCGGATCGTTTCCCAACGAAGTGTGAATGGGCAATTGTTTGAAAGCTTGGATTAGAGTGACTGATGATTAGATATTTTGGATTTTTGCTTGCTTATGATGTTCTAATTAAATAATGAGAAACAAATTCTCAAAATAAAATTAAGGTTAACAAATTATATTAAAAACGCGTTACGTGAATTATAAAAACGCGAATAAAAAGTTTTATAAAACTAAAATTATAGATATATATTTTTTTACACTTTTTATCTAATTATTATTAATTATTTATTATTTAATTACTTTTTAAACTATTTTAATTTATAATAAATACTAAATGAACAAAGAAAAATCTAAAACTTTTTCTATAAATATTATGAGATGAAAAGAAGCTAAGAAAATTATAAAAATGAAAAGTGCTTAATTAAAAAATTTAAAAAGATAAAATCTATTAAATAGAAACTATCACTTATTTTATATTTTATTTTTCCTAAGGTCTATAGAGATGATTATATTTTTCCTAGATTCTACTTAATAAAAGAAATTTTTGAAAATTAAAATTATATTTTTCTGATTATTATTCTATTTATTATGATTTAATTACTAATTTAAACTAACTAAAAGATTAAAAATATTAAAACTATTCAGAAAATTATGAAACTTTTTCCTAAATTATTTTAAGTTATTAAAAGGCTAATAAAAATAAAAAGGTGGTGTCAGCTTATTCTGATAAGCTGCTATAAGCTGAACAACTTATATAAGCTAAAAACTAAAAAGGGTTAAAATGAAAAAGGTATAAATAAAAACTGATGCAAAGTATAACTGATAAGTGAGCTAGCCCAGCTGGTTATGCAGTGAACTTGTCACCTAGGGAACCCAGGTTCGAATCCACACACACCCTTTTTGCTCAAACTTATTTTTTTTGGACTTTTTCTGTTTGCTACTTATCTATAAGCTAATATTAAACAACTTTAAAATTGGAAATATTTTTATATTTCACTAAATAAGCTGCAATAAGCTCTAAAAGCTTAACAGTCAAGTAAAAAGGTTTTAGTACTTGGATTTTACAAAATAAGCTATAGAACAAGCTAAAAGTAAAAGGAAAAAAGCTAAAATGGACTGAGATAAGTACAAATAAGCTAATTGATCCAAGAAAAGCTAGGGTAATAAGCTGATAAGCTCAAATAAGCAAAATCACCTCAAGGGACTGCTGTGTGCAGGGCACCTTCAGTCCAAAGGGGTAATTTTGGACTTATAAATAAGCACTTATATGACTACTAGATACTATAAAAGCTGTTGATTCTTAAAGTAGACCTAGCAAGGAACTTATAAACCAAAAATCAGAATAAGTAGAGCTTATTTGTTGCTTAAGAATAAGCTAGAAAATTGGCTCAATTAACCAAATCCAATACTGATAACTCAGTATTGAGTTTGTTTGATCAGGCAAATTTTGAGCTTAATTTAAAGTTTGAATAAGGTAAACTAATGACTGATTTTGAGATTTAAGCAAAGGTCAAATGGCAAGCTACTGAGAGAACAAGAAATTAAGCACTTACTAACTTACTTAAGCACTTATATTGATCTAAAAAAAAGAGTGCAGACTGCTGCTATGGTACGGTGATGATCAGGGTATGTGCAGAGGGCACAAACCACATGGACTTTTGAACAGGCTTCTATGTTACTCCAACTTGACTAAAGGGGTCTCATAAATGGCAAATATAAAGTCCAAATAAGCACAAGCTTATTAGAGGCTTATATGGGCATATCAGACCTCTTAAATGAACTCACTAACTCAAATACTCAAAACAGCTTAAAACAGTTTATCACCTCTTAAAATCAGCTTATATGGACTCAAATAAGCTCAATCAAAGTTGACAAAGTGGTAATTGAACAGTGCTAAGCTTATTTGACCTGAGGACAAGTTTAAACCAAACACCCCTTTATGAAGGGCTGTTTTGCCTTTTTAACTAGAACAGGCTAATTGAAGCTAGGTTTTGGAAAGAGAACTTAACAACTAGTTATAATTATCACTAAAAAGCAATTCTATAACATAATTAAGCACAGAGATAAGCTCAAATCTAAATAAGTTATTTTTGGCTTTTTAAAGGTTTTCAAGTAAAATAATGCAAAAGCTATTTAGCTACTGATAAAACAGATGAAATATGTTTAAAAACTAACAATAAGCAATAAATATTGAAAATAAGCTATAAATAAGCTATTCTATAGTACTATAGAAAATTAAGTAAAATTTAAGAAAAAGCTTACAACTGAATATGATTATAGAGTATAGAAACAAGGACAGAACTACTCCTAGCTTGTTCACACAAGCTAGAAAACCCAAAAAAAGCCTTCCTGAAACAGCTTATTCACCCTTCAGTTGACTTTTGTTGACTTTCTCATTTCTTGAATTTAGAACAGGTTATAACTAAAATAAACTTATCAAAAGCTATAGAAAGCTTATGTAAGCTTATAGAAATAACTAAGAATCTATTTCAATAACTACTTAACTTGGTTTGAATTCTCAGTACAACATGGAAATTTAAAAACTTAGAATTATCATTAGCTACTGGAAATTGTACAAAGATTGATATCAAACAGACTTAATTTACTTTGAATTGATTACTGAAACTTGCAAAAACAAATTATGGCTACTGAAAGTAAAATACGATTATGCTACTTTTAACTACTTGGCCATTAAGGCTTACACAAGGTCCTATATATACTACACTGAGGTGGGATGAGCTTCTTATCTTCTTCTGATCATTCTTGTACCTTTGGATCCTTCTGACATCATCTCAATCGTTGAAATGGATTTTGGCGCCAAAAATGAGATAGTGGAAAAATCCACTATCTCTGATGGAGTGTACTGGAGAAGAAGCATTAAATGTATTTTGGTTTGTTAGGTGAAGTGGGATAGGTGGAAGGTGGTGGGTTTGTCAGAGATAAGGCGGTGGAGATTGTGGTATTGGTTTGGCGGGATGGTGGTATTGAAGAAGAAGGTTCGACCGAAGTCAAACCTTCTGTTTTAGTTAAAAGATGGATCGGGTTGGGTTGTTTTGGGATTGGGCTTGGGAATTGTTGTGTGGGCTGGGGTATGTAACTGGGTTTTGTAAAAGGGTTGGGTTGGGTAAGTTTAATAGTTGGGTTTTATTTTAGTTAGGATTAGAAGTTGAAATTGTTTTAACTTTGAGGGACCAATCATGCAACTTCTGAAAATCCAGGGACCGTTGCTGCCAATAGTGAAAATTAATTCCAGGGGTTATTCATGCCAAGTTTCAATAGTACAAGGACCATAAAAGATAATTTTCTATTTTTGAAAACCGGGGGACTTGTTTTGCCATTTTTGAAACTTCAGGGACTGAAACTGCCAATTATGCAAACTTTGTTTGTTTTTCACATGTTTTCAATCCTTTTGTGCCTGAATCATATAAAAACACATTCTATAGATATTTGTAGCATTATGTGACTTTTCAAAGTGTTTTTGGCTGTTTTTGCAGTTTAAATGGGAATAAAATGATGAGTATTTAGACACTCATCAGTATCCTACAAAGATACACTTTACAGATCTCTGTTGGAGTTTATCTGCTGAGTCACGTTTAACAAACGCCTCGCAACCCAAGACCTTTAAATAAGACAAGTTATGAGTTTTTCCATTCCATAACTCATAGGGTGTCTTATCAACCTTCTTGGTCGGAACCATATTCAAAATGCCAATAGCAGATTCTAAGGCATAATCCCAAAAGGATAAACGAAGAGTTGTAAGATTAAACATTGATCGCACCATGTCCAACAATGTACGATTTCTTCTCTCCGATACACCATTTTGTTGTGGAGTATATGGAGATGTGAGATGCTGGACAATTCCATTCTCAGCTAAATAATCTTTAAACTCTTGACTCAGGTATTCACCACCTCTGTCGGATCGAAGAGTTTTAATCTTCTTTCCAAGTTGCAATTCTACTTCTGCTTTGAAAACCTTAAATGTTTCAAACACCTCATGTTTATGTTTAAGTAAATAAACATATCCATAACGGCTGAGATCATTAGTAAAGGTTAAGAAGTAGCTAGCACCTTTCCTTGACACATGTTTAAGTGGTCTACACACATCAGTATGTATTAAACCAAGTAGATCAGAAGCCCTTTCCATACGATTATTGAAAGGTTTTTTTTGTCATCTTCCCAGATATACAAGATTCACATTTATCAAATGATTCATCATTGATATCTTGTAAAAGCCCATCACGTTGCAGCTTTTCCATACGAGTCTTGCCTATATGAGTAAGTCGACAATGCCAAAGATAAGATGAATCCAAAACATTCTTGATTATCTTATTATTGATGCTATACATTGAATTATAATTATTGGATTCATTCATGTCAATTTCAAAAACACCATTCACACCAATAGCATTAAAATAAAAAACATCATTTAAAGAAACTGAAATTCCATTGCTAGTAACAGTATGATTAAAACCAATATCCAATAAACAAGAAAAGGAAACAACACCTCTAACAATAGTATGTGCATAATGACAATTATTTAAAAACAGTAATAAGCCTGAAGGCAAAACTAATTTAAATACGCCTATAGCTTCAACAGCTGCATGTGCTCCGTTACCTATGTGCAGATATTGTTCTCCATAGGCCAGTCTCCTTTCAACTCTAAACCCCTGCAGTGTATTGCAAATATGAATACCACATCCAGTATCGTATACCCAGGATTTTATTTTATGAGTTAATGAAAATAATTCAATCATGAAAAAGTCACCTGAAGTGTTGGGGTTACCAGCCTCAGCCTTCTGCTTCTTCACACGCAACTCCTCAAGATAGAGTGGACAGTTCCGCTTCCAATGTCCTATCTCATGGCAGTGGTGGCAAGCTTGATCCTTCTTGTTAGGATTCACCTTGTTCTTCTTAGGTTTATTCTTCTTAGGATTAGGTTGGTAGGCCATAACTTGCTTACCCTTGTCAACCTTTCCCTTACCCTTCTTATTCGCTTGCGGTTTTAGCTTTTGTATCCTACCTTCTTGTATAGCTAATACCTGAGGAGTAGGTGCCTTCTTTGGTAAACCTTTCTCATAGTCCACAAGCATTGCAAGCAACTCTGTGATTGTCTTCCCTGCGCAATGCATGTTATAGTTTCGAACAAAACCAGAGAAATCCTTGTTCAAGGATCTGTTGATTAAGTTCACACATACATTTTCCGGGTAGATGTAGTTGATCTGATGTAGTTGGTCCATGTAACTCTTCATTTCCAACACATGATCACTAACAGGTTTACCTTCACCCTGCTTGCAGCTATGTAAAATCGATCAAATCATACAATTCAACTGCAGGTGGTTTCTCATAAGTCCTTTGGAGTTCTTGAAGCATATCATAAGGAAAATGGTGCTCAAACTGCTTTTGCAATTTGGGAGCCATACTTCCAAGCATCAAGCACGCAACCTCATTGTGCTTTTTATACTCCAATTTCTGGGTGCTCTGACATCCTCGGATTCAGTAGCATCTGGTTCAGCAGGGCAAGGCTTATTCAAGTATTCCAGCTTATCGGACACTCTCAAGACAATCCTGAGTGACCTATGCCAGTCATTGAAATTCGGGCCAGTCAATTTTTCCTGTTCAAAATGGTTTTTGAACGCAGAACTTAGTACAACATTATCGGGTTGAGCCATTTCTACAGAAAAAGTTCAAATATTAGTATTCTGATAATACAACTTTTCAAGAAAATAAAATACCCAAGGAAATATTCATATAACCATTGAATTTTCTTAAAAACTAGGATCCAAATTTACATAATTTCACTACATCAGTTGATCTGCTAGTAATGAAAGTATAAAATATGGTAATCTGTCGAACAATAATAGGCAAACAATTTCCAATTCCTAGATCATTATGGGATTTACATTTGCCAAATTCATTTTGCAAAGTAAGCATGTTTCATCCCATCTCATGCCTTAAGTTTCTAGGTCTCACTAACAACTTAATTAAGTTGTCTAATTTAGAAACTGCAAATTCTCCATTAATGGTCTCACGCATTAACGGAAATTTACCTTGTCATTAAAATCTAGGTAAGGTCTCACTTAGGCTAAATAATAACTTCAAGTGTTTCTTATAATTAGATGGCATGAACTTAAATTTTAGGGTACTAATTTTGATGTGTCAATCAAAATATGTACGAAGAAGCATGCACACATCTTCGTATCATAAGTTTTTCAAAACCTTTTTATTTACCAATTTTAAGCTAAGATTAAATCAACAAAGTTTTAATTGAGGTATTGGGTTCACCAATCAAAGAATTACCTACAATTATCGCCCACTATATCCTACTACTGCATGAGTCAAAAGACCCAAGTTATTCGGATAATTACCACAAAGTGGCACGTGGAATTGAGGTCAATTCACCCTTAAGATGATTTTGTACATAAAATAGTCGTACTTGGTAGCTCCAATTTGACGCACAAAGGAGCGTAGAAACAAAGGTCAGCGCGAAGCTTATTAAAAACCCGTTCCTACTTATACCCCTCTTATAGTTTGTCACAATTGGGTGAGCCGTTCTTACTATTGGTACAAAAACTCATCATTCAATTAAAAGTTTATGACTTTAAGTCTTAAAAACATGTTATAAATTATAACCTTGCTAGTCTCGCCTGGGAGCAAATTACCGTGCGAAGCGAACCACTATCGGCACATAAGACTTTGCAAGATTCATAATTTATCACATCAAGTTTCACCATTACTTAGTCCATTTATTTTCTATTCAAAAAATTATCCTTTTTTTGCTTACAACGTGTCATACAATTAAACAAAAAACAAGTAATAATAAAAATAAACAACTAAATAACGCACATAATCTTAACAATTAATTTATGTAAACAAATAGCCACATGCAAACTTTGTTTGATAAAACCTATTAATAATCATTCTATGTTTAATTATGCATATATTTAACTAAGACTATCACTTACAATGGTAAGTGAGCCACATGCATCGACGTATCGATTGCGTTAGTCATAGCAAATATATACCATATTGCACATAATAAATTCATTAATATAATTAATTGAGGTCTTCCCCAATTTTAAATCTATCATAAAATTACATGTGATAAAACAACTTAACAATTAATCAAACATAATCCATGACAAACATGCATGTTTCATTATGGATTAACACAAGTCACAAGATACGCAACTTAAACACATAAACATGTTACAATTAGGGTTTCAAAACAACAAAACTAATTTTTTATATAATTAGGGCATCACCCCCTCCCCCTTTAGAAATTAGGGTTTTTGATTTTTTAAACCCTAAAAAATGGACTAACATCAAACACAATCCAAGATTCATTTTTTATGTGTTTCGGTAATTAATTACATGTTAAAACGGCTCGTGATGCCACTGTTAGATTTTAATAACATGACAAGTTCATAAATTAAACACATAATTATCATACACATGCGGAAGCGTAGGATCAATTTAACACATAAAGAATTAACCGAATAATAAAGTAAACGTACCTTTGATTCTAGCAAAACAAGAATCAACTTCAATAATTCTTCAATCAAGATCAAGAATTGGATTAACGAATTACCCCTTACCGTTTTATAATTCAATCCAAGATATTAACTATAGTGAGTTAATACCACGTTCTTGTACACACGTACTATAACCGAATTAACGTGATTGCTAGATCAAGAAAACACAAAGTTTGTTTTATAGAAAAACAAACCGATCGACCCTATTAGGGTGTTTGTTCGATCGGCCTAAGCAAGGAAAAGAGAAGAGAAAGCTTAGGGTTATAGTAAGTGCACAAGAGGTATTGAACAAATAACCTTAAGCCTTGTATATATAGCATGACTATCTTGGAGAACAAGTTGGAGTGAGATTGGGTTTCAATCCAACCCAACCGATCGGCCTAAGGGATCCTTACGGATTCCGGAAGCTTCTTGTTCCTCTAATTTCATCTATAGTCCTTCTATTAATCTTTAACGGTCGTTAGTCAATTGTCGTTAACTACTTAACGTCCGTTAGTCGTTATTTTGTGTTTTAATAATTAAATATATAACGTTTTATATATAAATTATTATCCATTAATTCTTCATACGTAAAGTGTGCAATCCCGTGGTCTCGAGTTCGATTCTAGACATACACGTATTAATATTTGTCCACAAAACTAACAGAAATCGTGCCCGTTAAAATTTGATTAATGTACACATTCGTGATTATAAATCATATGAAAATAGTATGTTAAACGCTATACATATATCCTGTTTTTTTATGTGTGTGTTTGTTTCTTCTATTAAATCAATGAACATAATTAAGACAATTATGATTTCTTTTATTTGTCTCTTGAGTTCAAGGCAAGTATTATTTCTTGTGTAATCTTATTTTTAATCTTTAACAAAATAGATGCATTGTAGATTATTCAACATGAATGATAATCAGATGGTGTAATTTCATAAGGTAGAAAATACCATTTTTTGTGAGATCTCAACCATTGGTCTGCTTTTATGTTGGCTCTAATTCAATTAAATGAAAGAAGTCTTTGGAATATTAACGAACACTTTAAAAATTTCTTTAAACACTACTTATAACACAATTAGAAAATATTGTTGCATGACATTTGGCTTGGCTGAAAGATAATTTTCAATACAAAATTCCTTTTTAAACTAAATTTAGGACACGTTTAGTTGGTTTTCTAATCGATTATTATATAATTCAAAATTTTAGAGAAAACCACGTGCTTGCACGGATATTATAACTAGTTAAAAATAATAATAAATTAGTAAATCTTCTATTTTACTCTACTAGCTTAAAAATTAATTGTAGTTAATGCATTTAAAAGTAAGATTGCAAATTTAATACTGTACGAGTATCCATTAATTGTACTTCTTATGTAATATGGCAGAAAGTGTATTTTATTTTATATTTATATAATAAAAGATGGTTTTACTAACCAAAACCCTATGAGTTGTGATTAAACTTACCTTAATTAAAAAATCAATAATTAATTAATATCAAACATTCTTTGTTTGACGACATCTTCTAGACTTATAATAATACTAATATATATTAGACGAGTACCTGTACATAGCAACGGGATTTTATAGCGACAAGTTTTTATAGTTGCATTGTCATTTATTTTCATCAACAATAAACTAACATAATAATAAATAAATAAAAGTTGTTATATGATATGTTATATAATAGAGTTTGTGGCTGAATTTTAAAAAGAAAAAAAAAAAAATACAAAAATAGTCTCGATCTTTTTCATAATTGCCTAAAGTGATAAGATATTTTATATACTTTCGTAAAGAAACGATGGTCTTCTTTTCATAACAATTCATCGAATTGTTTTCATAACAATTCATTTCTTATTACGTAGTACATTTCATCGAACCAAACACTTCCAAAGAGTAACTACAAGGCACTTAGTTCCATCTCAGATGATTTATGCCCCATACAACAAATGCAAGAAGTAGCACGGCACATTGCAACTGCTATTAGTTCTCCTTTAGGCTGGTGATATTGGTTATGCGTTCGTAAATCAATAGGTTATACGGCTAGAAATTACGTGAGCCTATCGGGGCACACACGTATACATTTAGAGAGCGTTTATTAAATATAATTAATATGTGTAATGTATACTATTAATTATAATTAATATAATCCACGAAATATACATAACGGTCGTTAGTCCGTTAGTGTAACGTTTAACGGTCGTTAAGTCCGAAATTGGCTTGTATTGTACATGTTTATTTCACAAGGACTTAAAGGCAATATGGAGGCCCATGTACCCCTAGGGTTGGCCGGCCATATTGGGCTAGGGCAAGAGGAGGTGGCTTTTTTCCTAAGCTACGCGTCTTCATTTACACACACACCTAAAATCAAAGCTTTCTTTGATCTTCTCTTCTTGTCTCCCAAAATTGTCCAGCACCCCATTGTAAGGGAGTTGGCTTTGTTTCTTCTCTACGACTAGCATTCGTGTTTAGTTCGTAAGCTCGTGGGTTAAGCACTAGCATCCTAACGCTCTTGTTAGACGTGTAGTGTGAGTTTTCGATAGAGATCAACTCACTATAGTTGATTAGGGTTTCGTGGTGATACGAGATCCATTGGAGTGTTCGTGATCAAGGTCAAGACTTGGTGGTTATCTATTTTTCAATAGATTCGAGGTTAGTATTTATTATGTGTTTTAATTATGTGTTTTAATTCATAACATTAAATATAGATCCATCCGATGCGTACTCGTGGTATTGATGGTTTAATCAATATGAAATCCCAACAGTGGCATCACGAGCCATCTCGTTTGGTGTTATGGGTTACACATAGAGTCGCTTGCTACGCTAATTAAACACATATATTAATTGTTATGACAATAACATGCATTATTGTCATTTAATTAAATCTTGATCTCGTTTAATTATTAATGGTTAATAAGACTTAAAAGGGGTTAGGAAAATTAAAAAGATTATTGTATCGTGTACTTCTTCTTTTTCTTTTCCAATCTAAAGGCTTACGCGGTCATTAGTAATGACGTCTGTGGTCCACAAGGTACCCAGCTCGAAAACTTGTGGGAGCCTTAGCTTCTCCAATTGGGGAAGACTCATTCTTGAGTTTTGGAGCATTACTTGTTTTACTGCTTTCCGTTAGAGTATGTCTTCTCCTTCTACCCCTCTTCTGTTTGTTTTAATTGCTTATATGTTTTGTTCCTTGTAACTTGTTTTACATATATGCTGTTGATTTTGGAAATAAAAACAGACTAATTACTTATATCGAAACTTGCTTTTAATTAAATCGTGGGTTCCATCAAGCTATTGAGGGTGTGGATCATTACTCGAAGCTACCAGGATATAGCTTGCTGAATATCGTGAGATTTAATTATTGTCTGTTAATATACACACTTAATTCCTTGTGACCAGTTATGTGTTATGTGTGAAACTTTTTTTTACACTTAAACGGACTATAAACTATTGAAATATGATTTAATTAAATCGCGGGTTCCATCAAGCTATTGAGGGTGTGGATCATTACTCGAAGCTACCAGGATATAGCTTGCTGGATATCGTGTGATTTAATAAACTTTAACTATAAGATACCTAAAGTTTTTGTGCTTTTATTAATGATCTTTGATCAAATCAGATCTAGGGTTTTGTGTGGTCTTTTCCCGCCCCACTACATGCTTCGGCATATGAGGGAATTATTGGAAGAACTTGGGTCTTTTGACTCATGCAGAGTACAATATAAGGTTTTTGACCATTCTTTGCCCGTGATAAAAGTACACCTAAGAAGTTGAAAAAATTGTTTTTTGCAAACTTGTGTTACAAAGATGTATGCATGCCTCTTTGTACACAATTTTTGATACATGTTTTTGTCAAAAATTATGTGATACCCTATTTGAAATTTAAGTTTATGCCATCCAAAGTTGAGGACACTTGCACTTGCCTTTTGCTCTTCGTGGGACGTGAGTGAATTGCAACCCAAGGTGTTTATTCTCTAGCGTTAGACCTAGAGTTATTTACACATGTTCTCTAATTGGACGACTTAATCGAGTCAAGCGGTGAGATCCTTGAGCCCGAGGCATAGGATGAGACAAAACATGCATGACACTAGTAGCTTGTACTCTAGTGCCATAAGTCTCATAAATCTAAGAGTTGCACTTGTAATGCAATTGTCGCACGCCGCCTACCTCTTGTACCCACAAGACTTACCAGAGTAGTAAGCACTATCGTGATGAGTGGGAGTTCAAGAGGGTCTTAGTCTTTTAGTAAATTAATTGTTTTATTTATTAAAACATGGGTAGTTAATTTGTAAAAGAATTAATTATCGAAAATACTAAAAATTTTGAACTTTGTTTTATTGTAGATGGCAGCTAATCAATCCGTCAACAATTCGATCTTCAGGTCTTTCCTTGAAAAGGAAAAACTTACTGGATCCAACTTCCTCGACTGGTATCGGAATTTGAGGATCGTCCTTACAGCCGAGGATAAGTTAACCTATGTGGAGCATCCCATACCTGCTACTCCTGTTCCTCAAACTCCTGATCAGCAGGTTCCTGCTGATGTCCTTGCTGCTCACGCCCAATGGGTTAAAGCATCTAAGGACATAGGTTGTCTTATGCTCATAAGCATGACTCCAGAACTTCAAAAGAATCTGGAGCACTTTGATGCATATAACATGCTTAAGGAATTGAAGACCATGTTTGCTCAGCAAGCAGAACAGGAACTCCTTGAGACTGTGCAGGCCTTTCATGCATGTAAGCATGAGGAGGGTCAATCTGTTAGCACCTATGTTCTGAAAATGAAGGGCTATATGGACAGACTGGAACGCCTTGGTCACCCCATGTCATCTGGCCTTGCAGTGAGCTTGATTCTTACCTCTCTGAACAAGGACTTTGCTGGATTCAGACAGAATTATAATATGCAATGCATGGGGAAGACAGTGAATGAAGTGCATGCAATGCTTAAGCTGCACGAACAAGGGCTTCCTAAGAAAGATGCTACCCCTGCTTTACTTGCTATAAGAGCAGGAAGGATCCAGAAGAATAAGAACAAGAAGCCGCTGAATGGTGCTCAGGGTAAGAATCATGGTAAAGGCAAGGCTAAGCTTGCTTATGCCCCCAAGGCCAAGATTCCCCCTCCACCTAAAAAGGAGCATCCTGCTAAGGACACTGAGTGTCATCATTGTCATCAGACTGGACACTGGAGGAGGAACTGTCCTGCCTATTTAGCCGAGTTGATGCAGAAGAAGTGCAATGTGGCTGGCAATGCTAGCACATCAGGTATCTTCGTCATAGAACTTTATACTTTTCCTCATAAATCTTGGGTATATGACACTGGTTGTGGTACTCACATCTGTAATACTACTCAGGGTCTCAGGGGAAGTAAGAAACTGAAGCCAGGAGCTTTGAGCCTATATGTGGGAAATGGAAACCGTGCAGCCGTTGAAGCTATCGGAAGTTTTGATTTATACCTTCCTAGTGGTTTAATTATTGTGTTGGACAATTGTCATTATGCTCCTAGTATTACTAGGGGTATTGTTTCAGTTTCTCTTTTGAAAGACAAGGGTTTTTCTCATTGTTTTACAGATAATGGTATTTCAGTTTCAATGAATAACGTGTTTTATTTTAATGTTGTTTCTAGGAATGGTATTTTTGAAATTGATATGCATGATTCTGATTCGAATGATTGTTCTATGTATTCTGTTAATAGTAAAAGATCCAAGCGTAACTTGGACTCTACATTCTTGTGGCATTGCCGACTTGGGCACATTAACAAGAAACGCATTGAGAAGCTGCAACGTGATGGGCTTCTTAAATCAACTGACCTTGAGTCTTTTGATAAGTGTGAATCTTGTGTGTCTGGGAAGATGGAAAGAAAGCCTTTTTCGCATAAAACGGAGAAAGCTACAGATCTGCTTGGACTCATACATTCTGATGTATGTGGCCCTTTTAGAACTGTGTCAAAACAAGGATACAGCTATTTCTTAACTTTCACTGACGACTTTAGTCGATATGGTTATGTTTACTTGCTTAAACATAAACATGAAGTCTTTGAAACTTTCAAAGTATTTCAAAGTGAAGTTGAGAATCAACTTAGTAAGACCATAAAGGCTTTACGGTCTGACCGTGGAGGCGAATATATGATTCAAGAGTTTATAGATCATCTTAAGAAGTGTGGGATTGTCTCACAGCTCTCTTCTCCACGTACACCACAACATAATGGTGTATCTGAGAGAAGAAATCGAACCATGCTTGACATGGTAAGATCTATGATGAATCAAACAACTCTACCAATGTCCTTTTGGGATTATGCTCTTGAGTCTGCTGCACGCATTCTCAATATGGTTTCATCAAAGAAGGTTGAAAAGACACCATATGAACTATGGCATGGGAAAGTCCCTAATCTGTCTTACTTAAAGGTCTGGGGTTGTGAGGCATTCGTGAAACGTGATACGCCTGACAAACTTGAGCCAAGATCTATTAAGTGTATCTTTGTAGGATACCCAAAGGAAATAATGGGTTACTACTTCTACTACCCACCTGAGCACAAAGTATTTGTTGCTCGGTTTGCTGACTTTTTTGAGAATCGTCTCATTTGACAAGAAGCAAGTGGGAGGATCGTAGAACTTGATGAAATTCAAGAAGATACTCACCCTTATGAAAATACTAGCCAACTTCCTGAGATGGTTGAACATGAAAGTGTTGAACCAGAAAGTGAAGTTATTCCTGTTCGTAGGTCCTCAAGGACAATACGTGCACCTGAACGTATGTGTTTGTACATCGATTCAGAGGAGCATGAGTTAGGGGATCTCAATGAGCCCGCTAACTATAAAGCTGCATTAGCAGATTTTGAATCTGAAAAATGGCTTAATGCTATGAACGAGGAAATGAAATCCATGAAAGACAATAAAGTCTGGATTGAAGTTGACCTCCCTCCTAACGCTAAAACCGTTGGTAGCAAGTGGCTCTTCAAGAAGAAGACTGACATGGATGGAAAAGTACACACCTATAAAGCTCGTCTTGTGGCAAAAGGCTATACTCAAACCTACGGTGTAGATTATGAGGAAACCTTCTCGTCTGTCGCAAACATAAAAGCTATTAGGATTCTTTTAGCCATAGCAGCGTACTATGACTATGAGATTTGGCAGATGGATGTCAAAACTGCCTTCTTGAATGGTCACTTAACTGAAGAGGTTTACATGGACCAACCTAAGGATTTGTCAATCCACAATATCCTAACCGTGTATGCAAGCTAAAACGATCCATTTATGGATTAAAGCAAGCATCTAGGCAATGGAATAAAAGGTTTGATGAGGAAATCAAGAAGTATGGTTTCACTCAAAACCTTGATGAGCCATGTGTATATCGTAAGGCTAGTGGGAGTAATGTAGCATTCCTAATCTTATATGTTGATGACATATTGATCATGGGAAACAACATTCTAATGTTACAAGCTATTAAAGCCTATCTTGGAAATTGTTTTTCTATGAAGGATTTAAGTGAAGCTGCATATATCCTAGGAATCAAGATCTATAGAGATAGATCTAAGCGGTTGATTGGACTTTGTCAAAGTGCATACATTGAGAAAATCTTGAAAAGATTTAATATGGCGAATAGCAAACGTGGAACTACCCCAATGCAAGTAAAACTTGAGTTGAGAAAATCTCAAGGACCCTCAACACCTGCAGAGGTGGAACGCATGAAGAGGATTCCTTATGCCTCGGCTGTAGGATCCATCATGTATGCGGTGAGGTGCACTAGACCTGATGTTGCGTTCGCTCAGAACTTAACAAGTCTATTTCAAGTAGATCCAGGGGAGATTCACTGGTCTGCTGTGAAGAACATACTGAAGTATCCCAGATATACTAAAGATCATAGTTGTTAAGATCCCGATCCTGATCTTAGGATCTTACGATTTTATGATTCTACGAAGCAAAAAAGATCCGGATCCTACGTAGGATCTTAACAAGCTTAAGATCTTATAAGATCCCGATCTTGACCATAGGATCTTAAGATCTACTCTGATCCAATCTTACTTTTCTCAAACCGCAAACTAAAAAACTACAAATTTATGGTTTATGGTTTTATATAATTTAAAAAACAATTGGTGATTCTTCTTAAATATTCCATATTCAAAATTTATGACAACATTTTCATGAAATATTAATATAATTTCATGTTTATAATATATAATAATTTGTAGATTTGAATAATATTACAAAGATCATTAAAAAATATCATTATAGTAGGATCTTAGGATCCCGATCCGATCTTACGATCCCGATCTTGCAAAGACGAAAACGATCCTAGGTAGGATCCCGATCTTGAAAACCTTGCTAAAGATATGTTTCTTGTTTACGGTGGAGACCCAAACAGAGAGCTCAGAGTTACCTGTTATACTGATGCTGGGTAGCAGACCGACAAGGATGATACCAAGTCGCAAACCGGATACGTTTTCGTTCTAAACGGAGGCGCAGTAGTCTGGAAGAGTGCCAAGCAAAGCATTACAGCGATGTCTTCTACAGAAGCTGAATACACTGCTGCTTCAGAAGCTGCAATGGAAGCTATTTGGATAAGGAAGTTTATTGATGAGCTTGGAGTAGTCCCCACCAATAAAGAACCTATGGAAATGCTATGTGACAACACTGGAGCATTAACTATCGCCAACGAGCCTGGAACTCAGAAAGGCGCCAAGCATTACAAAAGGAAGGTTCACTATCTCCGTGAGGTTATCGCAGATAATGAAGTAGTACTTAGAAAAGTTCACACAGATGACAACTTAGCTAATCCGTTTACTAAGGCGTTGCCTTTGAACAAGCATGTTGAGCATGCTAGTGGTATTGGACTTCGTTCAGTTAGTAGTCTCATGTAAATCTGTTTTGATTTTAGTATTTGGATAATGGGATATGTAAAACATTTATTATTTTGATGATTAATATACGTGGTACTTGAGTTATTCATTCATATATTAATTGTTTCCTATATTTGCATGTTTAATTCATAAGTAATTTATTACTTTAAATTGTCCATTGTCGATCAATAATATGAGAGTATTGTTGAATTAAGGCAAATGTGAGAGATTGGTTATATTCTTTGAATACTAAGGATGTGTCCGCCAAACTCACATGTTATCCACGTGCTTTGGATATTGGATTTCCCCAAACCCACGAGTCATCACTTTATGGATCGGCATTATTAAGTGATATCTCGCAAATGGTTATTTTATTTGTCCTCTGACTTGAGATGCAAGCAGGTCTTGCATGTGTGGATCTTTCTTCTTGACTATAGTCAAACACTATCCTGAACAAGGTGGTTATAAAGGCTATTCTCAGAAGTTGGTTGAAGCACATGAATGATACGTGTAGTCAAAATAGAATTTGTTCCTCCACTTGTCTTCTGGAGCATGATACTACTGGGCCCCTCGCTGAATTAATAAGATGTTTGCATGGCCGTGCCCAAAGTGTAAATCAAGATGATGCTTGTTTTACGTTTGGTGATCTTGATTAATTTCTAAAACGAGAAACAGAATAGTTGAGCAATATGGAATGACTTTGATCCATATCCATAGTTCAACAAGTATCTGAAACAAAAGGATAATTTAAAATTGTAAACCATTTACCTAGTTGTTTTATGAAACCACACTCAGGTATTTCTGGGAGCAATGCGGTGTTGCTAGACACTTAGCATTGTTAGTATACATTATTGATTATTACGATCGAAAGTGGGAGCTATTGGTTATGCGTTCGTAAATCAATAGGTTATACGGCTAGAAATTATGTGAGCCTATCGGGGCACACACGTATACATTTAGAGAGCGTTTATTAAATATAATTAATATGTTTAATGTCTACTATTAATTATAATTAATATAATCCACGAAATATACATAACGGTCGTTAGTCCGTTAGTGTAACGTTTAACGATCGTTAAGTCCGAAATTGACTTGAATTGTACATGTTTATTTCATAAGGACTAAAAAAGCAATATGGAGGCCCATGTACCCCTAGGGGTGGCCGGCCATATTGGGCTAGGGCAAGAGGAGGTA